>PVKS010021794.1:0-34654 GCA_004027875.1 Aplodontia rufa | reverse complement strand
TCTTTCTTGCTTAGTAGTGCTTTGGAAATTCTTGGTTTTTTGTTGTTCCAAATGAATTTGAGAATTGCTTTTTCTATGTCTTTAAAGAACGACATAGGTATCTTTATAGGGATAGCATTAAATCTATATAAAGCTTTTGGTAGAATGGCTATTTTTATTATATTAATTCTGCCTATCCAAGAGCAAGGGACATCTTTCCATCTTCTTAGGTCATCCTGGGTTTCGTTCATGAAGAGACTTTTAATCTGAAAATTCAGTATTCTTTTTCCCTTTGTCTTTTATCATC
The DNA here is from genome assembly GCA_004027875.1 of Aplodontia rufa. Lineage (NCBI taxonomy): Eukaryota > Metazoa > Chordata > Mammalia > Rodentia > Aplodontiidae > Aplodontia > Aplodontia rufa. Next base: position 34,368 of record PVKS010021794.1, on the reverse strand, counting down.
TCTACTATACTTTATTATTGAAGATGGAAATTAAAATGAAGAAAAGGAGAAGGAAGGAGAAATAAGGAAGGAAGCAATCTTGACCACATCTGGCCCTCTCTGGACTGTGCTCTCCCCTTCCAGCCTCCCAAACTGCTCAATCTTCCTTTGCCAGATCAGCTTTTACCATCTTTCAAGAGGAGCTGCAACATCACAGACCTGGTCCCCACAGTCCTCAGGACCCACTCATAGCACTGCACTCTGCTTCCAGGGCTCACTCTGCTTGGGACCACATAATCATCCATACCATCTCCTGGAACCCAGCATCAGAGTCTGCTCTGCTCACAGCAGACTCCTGAATGCTGGACTCAGTTCCCCATTCATAGCAGCTCTTATTAAATAGGTGAAAGAAAGACAAAATCCCTACCAGCTTCCTCGTGAGCACAAAAGAGATTTTGTTCTCTATTTCTGCCAAAACTCGAATGTGTATTAAATGTAAGGCAAAGCTCAGTTCCTTCAAATTGAGTTCCTCACTCAAATGCTCCTATATTACTCTAGACTATTTTATGTGGAGACACTTAGATTTTAATCTGATTTTTATCTTACATGTTTTATTACAAAAAGATTTATGGGGCCAATTCTTTAAATTTATCTCCAAAAGAAATGGAATTGATTTCCTGAGAGAAGACGAAAAATGTCATTCTCCTTTATGATAAGGTGGCCCACTGCAAGAAGACAGGTAAAGAGGGTGAAAAAAATTATTGTTTCTGGTTTTGTTTTTTCTCAGGCACTGTAATTGGCACTAAGATTTAAGCTTTAAATAAGCTGGTAACTAGGCTTTCGTTAGAATTGAAGAGTTCCAAAATTTTATGCTTAATGATAATGGGAAAAGCATACCCAATTAAATGTTAGAGCGATGGACTGCTGATTTTTTGTCAAGAAAATAAATAATCATCATCTTGGGTGTTTAGTTATAACCTGACTAATATGCACACAAGAGATGGTGTCTGAAATTTTGAGTGTGGTCAAAGCTGTTGGGATTGATTAAATTCAGACTTGGGCTGGCAGGGAGTCACAGATATAAGCCACCAGCTTCTGTGATAACTCATTGCGAGGCTCAGAAATGCTACTCCAATTCCTGAATGTGGCCATTGTGAATGCAGTGGACCTGGGAATGCAGGCATCTCTTTGATGGAATGATTTCAAATCCTGGGATTTATATGCAGATGTGACATTGCTATGTCATATGTCAATTTCATTTTCAGGTTTTTGAAGCATCCCCATACGGATTTCCACATTTGACCATCCCACCAACAGTGTGCAAGGGTTCCCTTTTCTTTACATCTTTGCTTATACTTGCTTTTATATTTTTGATAATAGCCATTGGTGGATAAATGAAGTCTGGTAACATTTTGGTCAATAGGAGACCACATAAATGATTATGGTCTCCTAAGATTATGCACAACAAAATTCTCAACAATGCATTTCTCAAAACATATTCCTGTCATTCAGCAGGGGGTTGTGGCAGATTTTTAAATGGCTCTCGTATTAATTGATATGTCAATCAGGCAGAAGGAGCAAGAATGCAGACCTGAATAGTGTAATATCAAACTTGGTCTAAAGATCATACCTTAGATGCTTGATTCAACAATTCATGAATATATATTCTCTTCAAGTACCTGTGAAATATTTAGGGAAGTTGACCAGGTCAAGTATCAATAAATTTCCACAGACTGGTATCCTATGGGCCACAGTCTCTGAGCACCAGGCAATTAAATTTGAAATCAATAATGAAAAATACACTTAGCAATACCTATTTTGTTAATTTAAAATGTACTTTTAAAGAACACATGGGTCAAAGAAAAAAAATCAAACTAGAGTTTCAAAATACTTGGAATTAGATTATCATAAAAAAATCTACATATCAAAACTTGGAGGAAGTAGGTGAAACTGTGCGATGTTCCACCCACAGCAGCCTCACATATCTTGGCTTCACTGTGCAGAGAGGCTACGTGGAATGATTGGTCTTTAGCATCTAGGTCTGACTGAACAGACTCTGATGTTTACAAATTGATAAAATGGCCTACTGATGAACTTCTCAGAATACGTCCTCATCATTAAGTGAAACCTGATTATCTGTGCTAAAAAGTTTCTTAGAAAATCCTGAAAGAACTATATATAAATAGAATTTTTAAAAAGAAGGAACACAAGCTTCACAAAGTTATTTAGTACTGCTACAGAAGTATCTTTCCTCGTTAAATGCTCCTGCATGATACTAACCTTATGCTGTCTTGGCCCCAGACTTTTGAACTTGCCCAACAAATGTGATTTTGGACCTCAGTTTATCTAGCACACGTACATTCTCAGATCCTATGTTGGTTTTGCAAAGACTCTTGGAATAAAAGTTTCTAGAATCCCATAGGAGAAATGAGTCCCTGGTAAATTCATGGGCACCTGGCTCTTATGTACAACCAGAACAAGTCCTGATTATTTTCATACTTTTTTAGATCACTCATATGGAATCTAAACTTAAAGTTGGAGCTTTAAGTTTAGATCTGGGCTGTTTCTGTGTGACCTACAAACTGAACATGTTGGTCCAGTGGGTTTTGTGGCAATTGCCCCCTGATGGAGTGGAATTTTCCCATCTCAGCAGAACAAGAATGTAGGTCTCACCAAGTCTAGAGTTACAGGGTCCCTGGGCACTGAAAAGTTAGAAATAGAGACTAAGGATGGATTTTCTATGAATGAAAGGGGCCCTTGTAGTTCTGGTAGTTCAATGGCCCCAAATAGTCCTGGAATTAAAGGCACACCCCCAACCTTTTCTAAATTTTTTTTAAGAGAGAGAGAGACAGTGAGAGAGAAAGAAAGAGAGAACCAATTTTATTGAGTTTTTCATGTGGCTTCCATTGCACTGACACTTCCTTGTGTACATGGTGCTAAGGTTTGAACCTGGGTCCTGGCACATGCCAGGCAAGTGCCCTAACTGCCCTTCACTTAAAAATGACCCAGAAGCTGGAAAGCATCATGCTGAGTGAAATAAGCCAGACTCAGGAAGATAAGGATTCAATGCTTTCTCTACTATATGGAAGCTAGAGAGGAAAAAAAAGTGTAAAAAAAGTTATCTCATAAAAATAGAGGGGTGATCAGGTAGAGAAGAGAAGGAGATCAAGAGGGACAAAGAGACCAGGACACGGGGAAGTAGTAAGGAATCAAACTGACCAAATTATGCCACATCCACGTACGAATACACCCCAGAGAATCTCACCTTTACATATGCTTATAATGCACTAATTTAAAAAATCACAACAGAAGGGGGACCAGTAGAATAGAGGAAGGGATCAGGAAGAGAGGAGGGGAGAGAAAGGGGAAACACCAGCGAATGAGACTGAATCTTGTTATGTGCACATATGAATATGTCACAATGATTTCTACTATAATATATTATTATAATTGTAGAATTAACCAATAAAAAACACTAAAAAAGAAGAAAGTGGGGCTGGAGCTGAGGCTCGGTAGTTACGGTGCTTGCCTGGCACACGCGAGGACGTGAGTTCAAACCCGAGCACCACCTATGCAAGGAAGTGTCAGAGCAACGAGAATCAGATGAAAAACTAATTAATATTGATTCTCTCTCTCTCCCTCTCTCATGTTCCTTTCTTAAAGAAAAAGAAAAGAACAAAAAAAGTGTCTCAGAAGGTTTACGTGATAAATTGTGTGATCTTACATAAACTGAACTAGATACATTTTAAATCTACTCATCTCTACTAACAAATACCAGTGGAAAAAATCTCCCAGCTTCTATTCCTCTGTTTGTTTATTATTTTTTTTAAATTGTAAATCAGGGAATCTCGCCTTTTCCCCTTCTAAGGTCCATTCACATTGTGGGGCCTCATTCCCAGGGTCAAAGAGTTGCACATGAGGTAGAAATGAATTAAAAGGTGAACCAAGTGGCGCGCAGGCGGGAGTGGGCTTTGAGATCTCCGCCTATTTCACTTTCTAAGGGAACTCCAAATGGGGTTTAGACAAGTGGAAGTCCTGCATCCCCTTATTTCCTTTAGCAGGATAGACAGCCTATAGCATCTCTTAAAATAGGGCTCTTCTCTGCAGAGCACAAACCAATTTTTGCAGAATCTGTGCCTGTAGCAGCATTGGAAGTGATTTTGCATATGCTAATCTGGGAAGCTTTGGGGCCAGGAGGTGAGAGGGGATCACTAGGGTCTTTCTCACCAGCACCAGGAAGTAGCCTACAGTTGCTTGTCTGTGTATAAACAAACTCCAAGAGGAAGAGGAGGGTCTGGAATTCAGCAGTTTTTTTTTTTTGATAGGCACCATTTACATTTCTAAAGTTCATTTAAAAATGTGCTACTGAAAGGCTCATTACAGGAAAGACTCATGATTCTGCTTTACCGTCTAAATGGAATGAGAAAGTTGTGCAACAGGGCACTGTGAGGCAATGGAAAAGGCCATCAATAATAATATGCTAATCCCTTGGTGTCTATGCTGTTACATCACTTCATTAGCTGGTGAGATGCCAACTCCATATTTGTTTATTATCATGCATTATTTTTGAATGTCACTGAAGACAGTTTCCTTATAGTATATTTACTTCTTAGTAATGAAATTTCATTTTCATAAACTGAGAACTATGTCATATCACAAAACTAAAAAAACTATATTTTTCCAGCTTAAAAAATAGCATTAAATTTTATGAAATATAGAACCCTGTCAAGAAAAAAAAAAGCATAATTCTACCATTTAAATAATTCTTGTTATTTCTTTTGAGGGGGCATACTTTCACATGGTCAATGCTATGGAGCCTGCTAGCTGACCACCAAAATCCCTTCTCCCTTTCTTCCTGGAATCCAGATTTTAAAGAGGTGGCTGCCAGCCCCACCTTGAACAAAGTGCAGCTCTGTGATTATGCACTTGGTAACAGCATGGAGCACAAGTGACGTGGGCCTCTTTGGGGCCACATTCTTAATAGAGAAAGTTGGGCCCCTCCATGTCCTGCTCCCTCTCTCAGAGGCTGACACCATGTGTGGCATAGGCATCAACAATTAGACGGTACAGCTCTAAGACACTTAGCTGCACAGGATTAGATCCTGGAGCAAATAGTGATGCTTGGGTCTCATATCCCTGGTTCCAGTGCAATTGCTGAGCAACGTGGTTGGGCAATGTGACTTTTTAAAAGCCCTGCAGAGAATTCTAACTTGCAGACAAGTTTGAGAATCACTGTCCCTAGGGAATAGCAGATCCCTGGGGCCTTGAAAGACTGCATGGAGCAGATAAATTGGCCAACCTGGAATATTAGTCTTGGATCACTCCTTTAGAATGATATGCTTTAAATCACTACAATTTGGAGTTTTCTTTGTTTTCACAGATTAACCTTCCTAAAATACAGTTGGCAACTTAGGGAATAGAAGTGTAAAATAGACATGAAAATTCTCCTCCTTTCTTCATTTGCTCCTATCTATCTATCTACCTACCTACCTACCGATCTATCATCTATCTTTTTCTTCATTGTATTCCTTGCTGTATGCAAAAGACCATAGTACTTACTGGCTTAAATTCTGCCTTGGTCAATTAATAATATATAATAACTAACATTTATCAAAAGCTTATCTTGTGGTTGGCACTGTTCTAAACACCTTTTTATTATTTATTTAGATGTAACAACACCCTTTGAGGTAGGTATCACTAACCACATTCTACAAATGAGGATTGAAGTGTAGAAGCTGGGTTATTTGCTTCGGATTTCACAGCTAGTAAATGGTGGGGTTGGGATTCACATCCAGGAGATTGGGCTCCAAAGCTGTGCTCTGAACCTGCTATCAGAACAGATGGAGCCACTTTAGTACTCCACGCAATAGATGTAAACAGAAAGTAATGAAAGATGTGTGAAATGAGAGAGGATTTTTCTATTAAAGTGAAATCAACAGTTTGGAGACGACTGGGTAGATTAAATTAGGTATGGGCAAGAAAACGAAAAGATTGGGAAAAATAAAATTCTGCCATGAGAGTCTTTTCAAGTGTTTAACTTCTTATTCTAATTTAAAGAAACTGCAATTGAAATATGCATAAAGGATATTGTAGGTATAGTTTTATAGAATTCCACTAAACCTATAATTGAGGACCTCATTAAAATATTGACAGATAAAGGTATATTTATTTATATGTTTTAAGTTTGAAAAATCTTCAAGTATGCATACTTCAACAGGCTTATTCTCCAGGATTTACAAACCAGTGCATCCCTAATTGTGTTAAACAAGAAAGCTTGCATTGCTGCTAATAACCACATGCATTGATGACCTGGAAATATCCTAAATGTTTATATTGGTTACAAAATATTTCTGTTGTCTTTCACAGTGTACAGATACCATTGTCCCACCCAGAAAAACATGGCTGAAGATTTCCTAGAACTGATGAAAGATATTCCAATATGCTAATTCAAGAAGTCCAATGAAGCATAAGAAAGATTAAAATAAAACTACACTTGGATATAGCTTTGTACAACTGAAAAAAAAAGTAATGGGAAAATATTAAAAACATCTAGAGGAAAAAAAAACAAATTACTTAATAGTGTGACAGACAGCTGACTTCTCAATAGCAATACTGGAAGGGATGTAATAGTGGATGGAGAGTTTCATGGTGGTAACAGGATGTAACTGCTGCCCTAGAATCTTTATGAGGGAAGACAATCTTCAAAAATGAATACTAAATCAAGGATTTTTCTTTCTCTTTTCTCCTCCTATCTCTCTTGTTTGTTTTTTCCCCTTTTTTACATCACATTGTAAATACAGCATGCAGATGGACTATATATTGGTATATCTATCTTTGGAAAATACAGTCCACTTCAGGCATAAAGGCTAGTAATAACAGCATTTGAATTCCAACTAACCATTGTAAAATATATTTCCTCTGAAACTCCATTGTGCTCTCTTCGAATGTTGTTAATCTCCTTCTCTTTCATTTACATATCTCTACATCACTGTATTTTATGCTTTTTTATTGGTGCATATTAATTATACAGAAAGTGGGTTTCATTGTGGCATATTCATATATGCATATTACATAATCTGATCATTTTCATTCCCCCAAACCTCCCCTTGCCTCCTCCAACCCCCAACCCCCTTCCTCTACCCTCTTGGACTAACCTTCCATTTTCTGGGATTAACCACCCCTTGTTTTTCCCCATTTAGCCTCCAATATGAGAAAGATTACATTAAACTTGCATTTCCAAGTCTGGCTTATTTAATTTAATATGAAATTCTCTAGTCCCATCCATTTTCCTGCAAATGATATAATTTCTTCTTCTTCTTTTTTTTTTTTTTAAGAGAGAGAGGGACAGAGAGAGAGAGAGAGACTTGATTTTATTTAGTTTTTCATGTGGCTTTTGTTGCTCCAACACTTTGCTGTGTTTGTGGTGCTGGGTGGGGATTGAACCCACACCCTTGCACATGCCAGGCAAATGCTATAACCGCTGAGCTACCACTCCAGCCTAGTTTTGTTCTTCTTTACGCTTGAAAACTCCATTGTGTATATGTATACACATGCACACACACTCATATATATATATATATATATATATATATATATATATATATATACCCACACTATATATATGTACACATACCACATTTCCTTTATCCATTCATCTGTTGATGGATAGCTAGGCCAGTTCCATATGGTTTTGTCTATAGTTTTACCACATGTGTTTTCATATTATCCCACAATGGATACATGTGTATGTATAGATCATAGTTTCATACAATTAAGAAAACACTGAATGAGTTTTTTTGCAATTTGATTTTTCTTTCTCTTAACCCATGTTCCTAAGAATCATTCATACTGTTGCATAGATCTTAAAAACATACATTTTACACGGAGTATAATTTCATTGAGTGTATATTCCACAAATAACCTATTTTATTAGTGGTGAAGTTTGGGTTGATTCCAGGTTTTTTTTTTCTTAATTTATGTGACTACCATTGGGTAGCTGTGAATATTGGAATATTCTTGTGTATGTTTCATGGTGCCTAGTCAGTAATTTTATCTAGCCTATATGCCTCAGAATGGAATATTTATAGCAATAAAAATGTATATTATCCAGTGTTTAAAGTGTCATTTAAGTGTCTGTGATCTTTTTTTCACAGTATTATAAGCCATAAGAATAAAAATTAATGAATTTTAAATTTATTCTGGCAGTATTTATCAATTTAAAAACACTTTTTTGAAAACAATTTCAAATGTACAGGTTATATTGCCAAAAATAAAAATTGTGCATAGAAAATTTGTGTACTATTTATCTAGATTTACCTTTTATTTACATGTCCAAGTTATATGTGTATATAGACATGCACGTATTTACATATATACATGTGTGTTTTCAATGATATTCATCATGGCTTTTTACCTTTATATACTTCTTTGTGTATTTTCTAAGAATAGAGGTATTATCTTGCATAGTTATGGTACCTGTCATATTCTTAAATTTCATTGAATGAATACTTTTATATAATCATTGCTCATATTCCATTCTTCTTAGGTGGCCCGATTTTGGTTTTTAGAGCAATTTTAACTGAAGTAACAGAATCCAGTCTCTGGGTCACCCTACAGAGCTAGCATGTCTTTAGCATTTCCAAAATATTTGTCTTTGATAATATGGACATGCTCGAATAATATTGAGTCCATCCCATTTCTAAGGAAACAACCTTCATTTTGTGTGTGATACTTCTTTATGGGTTTGTGCACATGTAGTGTATGTAGTATGGGTCAGGGTTTTACAATGGAGGTATATAAAGAAAGGTGCTGCCCCCAACTCTCCATAGTTCTTTTACTTTTTGAAAACATATTATAGCTAATTTCTCTCTCAACTAATCTAGACATTCAATGGGAGAACACTTCAAAGACATGCAAATATCCTGATCTCATAAATGGTGCTTCTTAAAAACAGCATATTCTTACAATTCTTGCCTAATCTAATCTTTATCAAGATGGTTGTTATGTGATTTTTTTTCCAGCTCCAGGACCCATTCCACATTTAGCAGTCAGCTTTTAGTATTCTGCTGTAAGCAAGAGCTTTCCAATCTCTTATATGTATGTATATATGTATGTATGTATGTATGTATTTTTTATCTATTTATTATTGAATAATAATAAATTCCTATAGTTAACAACTTATAATTAATTACTAGACTTTATTTTGGTGTTTATTTTTCTTTATTTTATTTTACTTTTTTCCATTTCTTTTTTTATTAAGAAATTTAGTTATTGTGCAATCAAAAATGCATCCAAGAAAATAATATGATATGTATATATTCTTAAAATTAGATTTACCCCCCAGAGCTCACCCTATTCTCCCACCCTTACCCCCACCCTTCTCAATACATCTCTATGATTGCCCTAGGTTATGTGTCACCATGCCTTTGCTGGGTCTAACACATGAGAGTTGACCACCTTTCACACAGGCCTGGATCTAGCTCCAGCTTCCACAGATGAATAAAGACATTCGACCCTTGACTCTCTGGGTTAGGCTAACTTCACTCAACATGATTTCTTCCATCACCAACCATTTACCTTCAAAGGCTGCAATATCATTGTTTCTAATTGCTGAGTAGAACTCCGTGGTATATATATATAACCACAGTTTTTTGATCCATTCATCCAGTGAGGGGCATCCGGGTTGGTTCCATAATTTAGCTACTGTAAATTGAGCTGCAATGAACATAGATATTGCTGTGTCACTGTAATGTGCTGATTCCAGCTTCCCTGAAAAAATACCCAGGAGAGGGAGAGCTGGATCATATGGTGGGTTCACTCCTAATTTTTTGAGGATTCTCTACACTGCTTTCCAGAGGGTCTGTGCTAGTCTGCAGTTCTACCAACAGTATGCTACTGTTCCTATCTCTCAGCAACCCCTCCAGCATCTATTACTGTTTATATTCTTCATTTTTGCCAATCTGACTGGCATGATATAAAATCTTAATGAAGTTTTGACTTGCATTTCTCTGATTACTAGTCATTTAGAGCACTTTCTCATTAGCTCCCAGATTTGGCTGTGGGAGTCTTGGAGCCTCCTCAATCTGACTCCAGTGTGCTTCTGCCATATTCCTATCTTTTTGGCACAACAAAATATTCCAGGCTCTTCTTGGACCTCGTCTAACTCTAATTCTAGAATCAACTATTTTCTCAAGGAGCCACAGTTCCTGTTTCAAACACTACTTACTTAAGAGTCCGATATTTTCCCACTGATCTATACAGTGGGTTTATTTTGCTTTATTGCTGTACTTAAATATAACTAAATGGACACCAAGATAGATTATTTATTTAGTTTCATATTAATTATTATTCTGCTTGCTTACATTTTTAGGAGTGTCTTAGCTCTTATATCCTTACTCATCTCTGTAAATTTGTAATTAAATTATTGATTTGAATTTTAAAAATTAGGGTTTGACTGAGATTGCATGTAATCTTGGTCTAGTTTCTAAATATTTATTACCTTTCTTTGGGATAGTTTTTTTTTTTAATTTCATTGTTAAATTTATTTAATCTGGGAACTGGAGTGGTGGTTCAGCAGTTACGGTGCTTGCCTGGCATGCGTGAGAACCTGGGTTTGAACCCCCGCACCACGTACACAACGACAAAAAAAGAATGAAAAGCTAAATAAATTCAATCTTTCTTTCTCTCTCTCTTTCTCACTGTTCCTCTCTTTTTAAAAAAAATTCATTTAATCTGATACATAAAAATATAAGAATTTTGCAAATTATTGGGGTACCACATGATATTTTGATAGATGAATAGTACACACTGTCATGTTTAAATCAGGTTAAATATATATATTTCCTCAGACATTTATTTTTCTTCTTCATGCTGAAAACATTCAAAATCCTTTTTTCTAGCTTTTTCTTTCTTTCTTTTTTTTTTTTTTTTTTTTTTTTTTTTTTTTTGGTGGTTCCAGGGTCTGGATCCAGGGCCCCACATTTGCCAGGCAGGTGTTCCACCACTGAGCTATAACCCCAGCCCTCTTCTAGCTTTAAGAATTATATAGTACGTACTTTCTGGAGATGGATAGTGATGGCTGCAAAATATTGTGAATATATTTAATGCCACTGAACTGAGCCCTTAATAAAAGTTAAAATGGTAAGTGTTCTTTTATGCATATTTTATCACAATTTTAAAAAGTAAAAAAATGTATCTTTTTAGATTTGGCTTTTTGAAACCAAAATATAATCTTGTCAGAGATATGCAGGTGTACCCCTAGAATATGTGCCAATATCTTGCCCCTCCAAAGGAGCTATGTTATCCAATCTACTCAGACTCTAAGCCTCTCGTCTCCTGGGTACCCGCCACCAATATACTCATTTTATTTCGGAAAGACAGGACTTTACTGCAAAACATGTAGTGACAAGAAAAGAGAGCGGCTTCTCTGGTGTGCTCTGTTGTGATTTGTTTTTTAATATAACAAGGGGGTGGGTGAAGATGGGGCTTTGCCTGGGCTTGGTAGCGGCTGGTAGCAGGGTTTTCGATGAGAGCTTCCACAAAGGCGTAACGCTTCTGCAGCCTTCCTGACAGCTCACGGTGGAAATGAACACCCTGTCTTGCTACTGTCACTACAAGCCTGGTGGCACTCTCCACAACACCGCATGCGGACCACACACTAAAATATTAACGAAGAACCAGCAAAGGGTTTGGCACTAACGTCAGGGATGATGTACTTTCCCCCTCTTGTTTATATCCTCCTGTCAGTGAATCACCATCATCCAAGCGGACTGAGACTGAGGGGTCTTTCTCTTGTTCAGTGTATAACCTTAATGCCATATCCTCGATCAATGTGTATTTGATGCCATTTCAAATCTCCCCGAGGTGGTAAAAGGACTAATGAATACACTGTTCTGCAGAGTTGATATGTGGTTCTCAATAATAACTGTAGTTTCAACTTCACAAGTCTGATGCTATATTCCTAACCATCTCAAGACGCTAACAGGATCTTTTAAGCAAAACATCCAGAGAATTTGAAATATTTAACTCTCTTGCAGTAAAATATGGCTTTATGTCCCTAAAAAAGTAGTGAGAATTTTTTTTTTTAATGAGAGGATTTGATATTGATGAGTTGGTATGGAAAGTGATGTTTATTGCTGGTAGCAGAATAAGTTCAAAGAATTTGTGAAAAAGTAATATGGTATTATTTAAGAACAGTGAAAACTATATACAACCTTTGAATTTAGAATTTTATTCCAAGAGGTCTTCTTAAGAAAACAGCCAGAAGCCAAAGGATATCTGTATAAAGATGTACGTGGGGGCGTTGTCTATAGTAGCAAAAATAATAAAGAAGCCCCAAAGTTAAAATCATGAAAATGGGTTAATAAATTGTGATATGACATCACAATAGACTATGTAGAAGATGTTAAAGTAACTATGCATATTATATGGAAATATGGTTAAAAATTGAGATGCCTAAGCAAAAGGGCTGTAGAAAGCCATACTGGCTGTGATCACCATTCTGATTTGGGTGTAGATGGATGATAACATGTAGAGGTGACGATGACTCTATCAAGCCCACAGGATCATGGTGATTATGAGCATGCCTGCATCTGACAAGCACCCATTCATGTTAGAACTGAAGCTGTTACTCCTCTCTCATAGGCCTTGTTGCAGGGTATCTAGAACATATTAGGAAGAGGAAAAGTTAAATACCAAGTGAACTAGCTTTGTTCACACCAGAGGAAAAGACAGCTAGGTCTTTCCAAGTGGAAATAAGGCCTATCATGAATTCTGAGGACAATAACCAGCTTGACTCAGGTCCTCACCCTCCTCTATGCCCAGGGAAAACCTATTCCATAGAGTCTCCTGCTGCTGCTCAACAGAACCTTCCTGGTATTCCGCATGGAACAGCTCGTCTTGGTCTGTGCCTATCCTACAAACTGTAGAATTCCTAGCCCTGCAGCACTAGAGTTCCGTAGTAATCCCAGCTATTGTGATAATCAAATGTCCTCACAAAATATATTTTTGAACTCCCCCTGGACAACGATACTGACCTCCATGAGAACCACCAAGTCAATCCCCAACCCAGACCCCAGACTTGCTTTATAACTGTAAGAAGCTCCTACTCAATTCCATGGGCAAGTAAGTCAATCATATCTTTCCAACCAATTGCTTAGTTTATATAATTTCTAAATTATAGATACATAGGCTGGAGCAGTGCCTCAGCAGTTACAGCACTTGCCTGGCATGAGCGAGTGCATGAGTTCAAACCCCAACACCACATACACAACTAAGCGTCAGAGCAATGAAAACCAATGAAAAACTAAACAAAACTGATTCTATCTAACTCTCTCTCTTTCTCTTTCTCACTTTCTCTCTCTCTCTTTCTTTAAATTATAGATACATGAGTCTATTTTTTCTTCTGGGAACTCCAGAGTTAGAATCTTTAGTATTCTTAACTCTTGACAATCTTTGCTAATCAATAGAAATGATTATTTTTATTCTTGACCTGGATTTAGAATTTTTTTCTGGAAGGTCATCGTATGTTTATGAAGAATGGTCATGGCATTCCTGATTACATGAATAAGAAGCATTGATCGCAAAAACTTTGGAAACTGCAGAACAGAGAAAAGGGCATGAAAACTTCCTGCTACATGGAGAGCAACCAGGTTTTCATTTGAATGCACACACATGTTAACATATTATATTTTCTCTTACATTGCAGTATGGAGGGACAACTAGTAGAGACATAGAAAGCAAAAGGGGGGATTCGAACTGCTGAAAATACCTTAGACACCAATTCATATTTTAATAGTCCATTTGCTCCAGTAACACCACATGCAACCTGACTCAACTGTGTGGTTCAGCTACATTACCTGCAAATCATGAGGAATGCAAAACCTCCTCCACAACAAGATTCCATGGAATAAGTTTCAGGACTTTCATTCATTGATTTTTTAAAATACTCAAACAGAATGTAAGAATTAGGAATCTGACATACGTTTAAACTAGAGTCATCCTCCAGGGGATCAGAGGTTTTCATTTATGTCAAGAGTTTTAATAAACAGATTAAAATTCCTATGAAAGGGTTGAAACCAGCACTTATCAACAGCCCCAATTCCATCTCAAGGAAACACTGCCAACACCTTCTGAACAGCAGTGGGGGTGTGTTTTGGCTTGGATGCAGAATGTCCCCACAAAGCCACCATGTTAGGCACTGCAGCAACGTGCGGATGAGAAATGACAGGGTCACGAGGGTTCTCACCTCATCAATGGATCAACCCATTTGATGGATTAGCTATTTGAATGGGCTTACTGGGAGATGATGTGAACTATAAATGCAGGTGGTGCATGACTGGAGGAAGTAGGTCACTGGGGATGTATCCTTGGGGATTATATCTGTCCCTGGCTCCTTCCTGTCTCTCTCAATGCTTCTTGACTACCATGTGCTGAGTCACTTTCCCCATCTTTCCCTCCTGCTGTGACATTCTGACTCCCCTCAGGCCCAGAGCAATGGAGCTGACTGATTATGGGCTAAAGCCTTTGGAATTGTGGACCAAAATAAAAATTTATTTCTCCAAGTTGTTCTGGCCAGATATTTTGGTCACAGCAATGAAAAGTTAGCACAGGATGCCACAGAAATAAAGAAAAAGGTCCTCTCCAGATCTGAAGCTTGCTTTGTGTCCCCAGGGTGCCAAATGGGACAGATTTCCCTGAACTTATCAGAATGGCTTTAAGGGACCTCAGAAAGTTTATAATCTGTGTGTATCAGAGTTATCATATTCCATATTCCACTGGCAAAAGCGCAGGACAAAGTACAGGGTGGGGAGAGGGGTACAGAGCAAGTGGGCTCATTTGGGAGGTCTTTCCCTCCTCCCACCTCTGCTTCTCTGAAACAGTGAACATCACCAGATCATTAAATGCAACTCTCCTCCCACCGGGTTACCCGTAATTGGTGGTGCAGAGAGCTGTAGCTCTACCATAACAAGGGCTATTTTCCCTACAGTTGATAGAAGGAGCATATCTGAACTACTAACACAGTCACGGTATAACTCATCCATTCCTTCAGGCTTTGCCCCACACAAACAAAAAACTGCTGGTCTAGGAAACAGGCTGGGCTCCCAGACCTCAGTTTTGCATGGCAGAGCACCCACCGAGTGCCAGGTATTGTGCTCAAGCTGTGTGGGGTGCAAAGAAGAAGACCCGATCCCACTCTTCAGGAGAAGGTGGAGTAGGATTCAACGCGCACTGAGGAGAGAGACAGCAGAGCTATATGCCTCTCTTGGGTATTGCAACGGAAAATGCAAGATTTATGAAATCCTTTCAGGGCTCATCCACAGCCACATGTTGGGACTTTCCCTGCCTGTTAGCCACCATCTGCTTATATCTCCTTCTGAAGTTTCAGTCACACTGATGCTGGTCACAGTCCAACACCCTGAGGATCCATCTTTGAGGGACTTAAGCTGCAAGACTGATAGCAACATTTAGATACCACTGATACTACCAAGAGTTGCTAGCAAACCACACAATCTAGGAAGAGTCAGGAAGGATTCTCAGGTGTTTCGGAGGGCACATGGCCATGGCTACACCTTCCTCTCGGCTGTCTAGCCTCTGGAACAGCGGGACACGCATTCCTATTCCACGAAGCCACCCAGTTTGTGGTGCTTGGCTATGTCAGCCTTCAGAAATGGATGCACAGGGTTAACCTTGTTCATCTGTAGGGAGCATGGAAGATTGTACCTCGTCACTCCCTGTCCTGGGGATACACTCCCTTGACGCACTCTCTACACTGTACTCATTCAAGTCTGACAGGGTGAGAAACTTTAAGTCACAGGATGAGGATTCCTTCCCTGAATCAACGCACATTGCCACTTTTCACAAAAGAATCAACAGGCTTTGTGACCTGTAGGAGTCACTGCTAATGAGGCCAAGGACAGAAGCCATTAGCTCAAGGAGCAGGCACGCCGCCCTGCCCAGGCATCCCAGGACCCAGTGGTCTGGGCACACCTGTACTGGTTCACCTTGCTGTGGAGCAAAGTTTTCCCATCCATGTATTCACTACTGCCTCTCTAGGGAACCTGAACACTTTCTTACTAACTTCCCCCTGTGAAATTTTAATGCAAGAGTTACCCCATCTACCTGTGTATGTATTGAATTTGCATCTGTGCTTTATATACAGAAAAGCAAGTTCTCTTCTACTTCTCCAAACTATTTTTTGTCCCTTTGTGAAATACAATCCTGTTGAGGGTGCACTCCAGAGTCAAGGAGCTGGGTTTCAATCCTCCTTCTGTCCTTACTTGGAACATGCCTGCTATGGATTGAATATGGATACTGTCCTCCAAAAGTCCAGGATTTGGACCCCAGGGTGGTGCCATTGTGAGGTGGTGGGACCTTCAGGAGGTGAGGTCTCCTGAATGGGAGGTTCTTAAGTCATTGGGAGCATGACCCTGAAGGACCTTTTCCTACCTTGATCTGCTTCCTGAATCATGAGGTAGGTAATTTTTTCCTACCATATACTCCCACCACGATATACTGCCCTTCCCAGAGAACCAAAGCAGTGGCTGTCCCTATTTTGGGCCAGAATTTCCAGTACTGTGAGTCACAATAGACCTTTTCTCTTTATAAGTTACTTGCCTCAGGTGCTTTGTTACAGCAGTGCAAAGATGACTAATGCATGGACCTTGGGCAAGATACTGCCTCGGAGAGCTCAATTTCTACATCTCTAATAAGGAAATATAGACATAATAATAATGAGAATGTTGACATAGAATCAACATGTTTCTCCCACAATACACTCTCTTCTCACAACCTAGATTCAGTCTTCAGAAAATCAGTCTTGCCTAAACTTGCTATAGGATTTCAGGTAAGCCCATTTGCTCCTGATCTTTGCTTTGTCCAGTGTGTCTTTCCCTCCCATCTTTGCTGCTGAATTCCCACTTTATCAAACCCGGCTCACACCTCCTTTCCTCTGGGACACTTGTCCTGCTATTGCCCCCTGAACATCTTGTGTTCCCCAGCAGAGCACCTTCCAGTCTTTCACAGCTGCCTGCATACAGACTCATCTCCAGGAGACCATGAAAGCTGCTAGAAGCATGGACTATGATCTCCTGTCTTCAACTGTGGCCATTAATGTAGGCTTGCACCTTGCTGGAAGAGTGAGCCAGCTTGTCCACGTATCACAGAGATTTCAAAAAGATCAAAATGTCTACCTGAGCCCTTCCCCAAAGCAACTATCATGTGACCCATGCAAAAATGCAAGAAGAAGAAAGAAGAAAAGAAACATCAAAAACGAAAGTCAGACCACGAATTCACACCCCCAAATTATATTATTAACAGCACAAGTGAAAATTTGGACAGTTCCACAGAGCATGGGTGAGGGGCAGGAGGCAGAGGATTGCTTTGGTATAGACCTCCTGCACAGGTCACACTCAGTAAGCATTCACAGAAGAAATACATGAAAAATACATTGCTTTACCCCAAGGTATGTCAATGTGCATTTCCAGGAACAAGGACACTCTCTTATATGACCACGTAAAATAAAGAATTTCAGGAAATTTAGAATTAATGAAATATTTTCTCCGATCATTCACATATGAGTTTTACCAATTGCCCCAATGCTCTTTATAGTCATATTCTTCTGTCTTAGGAGTTGATCAAGAATCAGGCATTTCATTTAGTTACCATGTCCCCTTAGTCTTCTCTAAACCAAACATTTCTTTAGCGTGTCTTTGGTGATTTCAACATTTTCTGTTGATTCTTTTTAGTTATATTAGGGTACATTTTGACACAACCACAAAAGCATGGAATAGAATTTGTTCTAATTCAGGCCCCAGCACTTTCCCCATCCTCCCTCCCCTGCTCACCTTACTCTGCTCTATTGATCTTTCTGAAATTTATTTATAGTTTTTTTTAAATTAGTGTCCTGTGAATATACTTGATGTTGGGATTCAAAGTTTGGTCAGATTCATTCCACTGTTCTTCTTCCTGTTCCTCCTGCCTCCCCCTCATCCCCTTTTGTCTACTCTACTGGTATTTCCTCTATTTTGATGAAATTCCCTCTCCTTTTTTCCCCTGTCTTTCTCTGCACCTCCCCTGATTTTGGATTAGTTTCCATGTATTAGAGAAAACATTCAACCTCTGATTTTCTGGGACTGGCTTATTTCATTTAGCATGATAGTCTCCAGTTCCATCCATTTACTGGAAAATGCCATAATGTCCTTCTTCTTTATGGCTGAATAATACTCCATTGTGTATTTATACTACATTTCCTTTGTCTAGTCATTTGTTGAAGGGCATCTAGGTTTGTTCTGTAGCTTGGCTATTGTGAATTATGCTGCTATAAACTTTGATGTGGCTACATCACTATCGTATGCTGACTTCAAATCTTTTGGAGATATAGTGAGGAGCAGGATAGCTGGGTCATATGGTGACCCCATTCCTAGTTTTCTGAGAAATCTTCATACTGATTTCCAGAGTGGTTGCACTAATTTGTGGTCCCACCATTACTGCCCTCAATCCTCTCTACAGTCACCCTAGAGGAACTCACAGTTCTTAGGCCAAATCATGAAAGCACAGAGTTCTCCCAAGCAGGAGTCACCCCAGGGGGCAAGATTAACAATGCCTTTTGAAATAAAAAGAAATGTTCAGTTTTGATGTTTGATAGGGGACGCTTTTGAAGCCCCACCTATCCCTCCCTCTCTCTCTTTTTATCTTATTTTGGGAAAGGCAATGAGAATGCCCAGACACAACCCATGAAGGCTTCATGGCGTAGGCAGAACCCTCACCTTGTGCCTCTCTTAGACACCACAGGTGCCCAGCCCACTCTTTCTGCTTTCCGTGCCACCAGGGCTAGCATGAACCTTCCAGTTTTCTGCAGAAAGTCTCACCACGTGGGTAGCAAACCTTTTAACATCCTTTTTTGGTGGGCGTGGAGTTAACAGTCTCAGCATGCAGCTTATTTCCTGGCCTTTCATAGAGCAACCATGAAACAACTGGCTTGAGTCAAGGAGGCTAAGGTACATATGGGCAGTGAGAGCCTCCATAACCCTTTCTCACAGTGTGCATCAGCAGGAAAAGGGCAGAATTAGGCAGCACACAGGGAGCCTTATTGGGAATAGGCAGTCACTTCTGCTTACCAAAAAAAAAGCAAAGAACTGACCATAGTCTGGGATAAAATATTTAGCACAAAAAAGGAAAAGAAATGATATTCAAAATGTTTAGTTGTCATTATAAAAAAGACAAAAAACAAATAGAAAAATGAATAAAGTTTACAAACATGTAACTGATCAAAGAGAAAACACAAATGGCTGAGAAAAATATAAAATATGCTTACTCATAAAACAAAATGTGAATCAAATCTTTACTTGTATTACGTAAGTCAAATGAAACTAGAAAGCATTATTTTGTATCTATCACATTTGCAAAAATTAAAAATACATTATAATAGCAACCGTTAACAAGGATGTGACGTAATGGAAACTCTTCTACTGACTGTGGAAATTTAAACTGCTATAACCTGTTGGAGAACACTTGGGCTATATTTAGTGAAATGGAATATGTGTACAATCTACAAATTAAAAATAATTTTTAAGTTTTTTATTGGTGCATTATAATTGTACATAATGATGGAATATATTGGTGCATGAACAGATATAGCAATATAATAAGGCAATATCATTCCCTCTCCACAACCCACTCGTGGGTCCCTTTCCTGAACTGATCTCCACTAGATTGTCATGAGATCCTTGCCTACCCTTACCTCTCTTTTCCTTTTTCCTCCCTAGCTTCTGCATATGAGAGAAATCATATGACCCTTGATCTTTTGACTTTGGCTTATTTCACCTAACATAAGTCTCTAGTTCCATCCATTTTCCTGAAAATTACACAATTTCATTTTTCTTTATGGCTAAATATAAACCATATTTTCTTTATCCATTCATCTGCTGATGAACACTTAGGCTGTTCCATACTTTAGTTATCGTGTGTTGTGCTGCTAAAAATATGGGTACGGATGTATCACTCTAGCATGATGACTTTAATTCTTTAGCATAAAAACTGAGGAGTGTATCACTTGGGCATATGGTGGTTCCATGCCTAGTCTTTTGAGGAATCTCCATATGGATTTCCATAGAGGTTGTACTAATTTACAATCCCACCAACAGTGTAAAAGTGTTCCTTTTCTCCACATCCTCTCCAGAATTTATTATTTGTATTCTTGATGACTGCCATTCTGACCAGTGTGAGATGAAGTCTCAGTGTAATTTTGATTTTCATTTCCGTAATTACTAATGACCGTGAATATTTTTTTCATATATTTATTGGTCATTTGTATTTCTTCTTTTGAGAAGTGTCTGTTTAATTCATTTGCCCGTTTATTAATTGTGTTATTTTATTTTTTGGTGTTAATTTTTTGAGTTATTTATATATTCTAGATATTAATCCTCTGTTAGAAGAGTAGGTAGCAAAGATTTTCTCCCATTCTGTAGGTTCTTTATTCACATACCTCATTATTTCCTTTGTTATGCCGAAGCTTTTTAATTTGGTGTCATCCCATTTATTCAGTTTTTGGCTTTATTGCCTGAGCGTTAGGGGTCCTATTCAGAAAATTGTTGCCTGTGCAAACTATATGCTAGGGTGTTGATCCTACATTTTCTCATAGGAATTGCATCATTTCTGGTTTAATTCTTAGGTCTTTGATCTATTTTCAGTTGATTTTTGGGCTGATTGAGAGAGAAGGGTCTAGTTTCATTCTTCTACATATAGATAACCAATTGTCCCAGCACCATTTCTTGTAAAGGCTGTCTTTTCTACAACGTATGTTTTTGGCACCATTGTCAAGGATCAGATGACTGTAGATTTGTGAGTTTGTCTGTGTCTTCTATTTTGTTCCATTGGTCTATGTGTCTGCTATTATGCCAGTACCATGTAGTTTTTGTTATTATAGTTCTGTGTAATTTGAAGGTATTGTGAGATCCCCAGCATTACTTTTTTTTTGGGGGGGGGCTTAAAATTGTTTTGGCTATTCTGGATCTTTTATTATTCCAAATGAATTTCAGGACTGTTTTTTTATAGTTCTGTGAAAAATGTCACTGGTGTTTTGATGGGGATCACACTGAATTTGTATGTTGCTTTTGGTAGTATGCCATTTTAATATTAATTCTGCCTATCCATGAACATGGGATCTACATCTTCTGAGGTCTTCTTCAATTTCTTTTCTTCAGTGTTCTATAGTTTTCATTGTAGAGCTCTTTCACCTCCTTCATTAGATTTATTACTAGTTATTTTTTTGAGGATATTGTAAATGGAATTATACTCCTGATTTCTTCCAGCAGATTCATTGCTGCTCCATAGGAAAGCTATTGATTTTGATTTTTTTGTATGCTGATTTTGTAACCTGCTATTTTGCCAAATTTATGAGTTCCAATAGTCTTTGGGTGAAATTCTTTTGGATCTTCTAAACATAGGACCATATCATCTGTAAACAATGATAATTTGACTTCTTACTTTCCTATTTTTCCCTTTTATTTCCTTCTTTTGCCTAATTGCTCTGGCTAGAATTTCTAGCACTATATTAAGTAGGAGTAGTGAGAGTGTATAACTTTGTCTTGTTCCAGATTTTAAAGGAAATGCTTTCAGTTTTACCCCATTTACTATGAGGTTGGCTTTGGCCTTTAAGAAGCAGTGAACACAATGTTTTTAATGTCACTATCTAAGCAGAAGAGAGTGAGAAGTCACACTGATTAACTACCTCAACTTTAATATGACATATGATACTTTCTGTCCAGAGTCCACTATCTAAAACCAATCTTATGGCTCCAACCTCCCTGCAGAAGAGTTAAGAAATAAAGGGAGCGCAGGGAATGTTCACTGAATACTATTTGTATAACATTAACTATAAATGTCAATATGGACAAATACAGCAAAATTGAACAAATTCAAGTTGCACAACGAGAGAGAGAGAGAGAGATAGAGAGAGAGAGAGAAGGAGACAAATGGAGTGTGTGTGTGTGTGTGTGTGTGTGTGTGTGTGTGTGTGTTTTGGTTAGTTCCTTATCACTGTGACCTATACACCTGACAAGGACAACTTAGAGGAAGATAAGCTTATTTGGGGCTCACGGTTTCAGAGGTTTAGTCCATGGTTGGACAACTTCGTTGCTCTAGGCCCAAGATCAGGCAGAACACCATGGAAAAGGGTGTGGTTGAAGAAATCTATTCAGTTCATAGTGGTTGGAAAGTGAGGAGTCACAGGGAAAAGCCAGGGAATAAGATAAAAGCTCCAGGGCTGGGGTTCGAGCAGTGGCTTAGCGGTTTCGGCGCCTGCCTGGCAAGCACGAGGACCTGGGTTCAAACCCCAGCACCACGTACACAACTGAGTGTTGGAGCAACTAAGGCCATGTGAAAAACTAAATAAAGTTGTTTCTCTCTTTCTCTGTCTCTCTCACTGTCCCTCTCTCTTTAAAAAAAAAAAAAAAAAAAAAAAAGCTCCAGGGCTATGCCCCCAGTGACCTACCACCTTTAGCCATGCCCCATCTCCCTACAGTTACCACAAAATTAATGCATCCAAATTATTAATCATGAAAATGGATTAATCTACCCATCATGTTAAACATCTCATAATTTCAACACTAAATATTCCTGCATTAACACAATAACTTTTGGGGGGGGGACACATCATAGCCAAACCATAACATTCTATCCCTAGCCCTCAAAAGCTCATGTTCATCTCACCAGGCAAAACTGATTTAGTCCGTCTCAAGAGTCCCCATAGTCTTAACCTTCAGTATTGCCTAAAAGTCCAAGTCCGAAGACTCCTCTGAAATTCATGGCAAACTCTTGACTGTGAGCTCCTGAAAAGACCAAAAACAATTTACATATATCCAATATATAATGGCACAGAGTCAACATTTTCATTCCAAAGAGGAGAAATAGGGGCATAAACAAAGGGAGACAGTAGCTTTGGCTCCATTCTCATAGCTTTACACAGAACTTTCTTGGGTCACTGGCAGAAATTCCAACCTGGCAATACTTGGCCTTGCCTCCCAGGACTTCTTTTGAATTAGTTCAATAAAGATGTCTGTTGTGAAGTTAAAAAAAAGAAAGAAAGACAGACAGACAGGTGGAACACTTCATGACCCCGTGACTCTAGTATCCCAAATTCCTGCAGGAACAGTACACATAGATGATACAAAGTTTACTGCCAGCTCAAGCTGCAGTTGTGCCCTCTTGGACCAAGGCTGCAGCAGCCTCTGAGAACCTGGATGACTGAATACAGTGAAACGAATCCTGGAGAGACCTAGGCACCTCTGTGTGCGCAGTGTGCCCCCAAGGTCTCCTTTCAAAGTTCTCCCTTTTACACCCTTGAGCCTGTGATGGATGTGGTCTTGCCGATTCCTGAGATACCCTCCAGGCATCTTTCCTTTTGTCTCTGTGTAAAGTACTTAGTTTCTCTTTAGTGGCAGCAATCTCTTCCACAAACACATCTTCCTCGGCCTCAGTTTTCCACCTACTCTTCCAGCCGGGTCATACGTTTTACAGATGTTTCCTCTACGCCTTTTGCTCTTGATTCTCACAGCAAACCTCACTAGATTGCCAGAAATACCCATGTCACTGCCTGAATGCTATGCTGCCTTGAAATTTCCTCCATCAGATTAATTAGTCCATCACTTTTAAATTCAGCCTCACACAAAGTCTCGAAACATGGTAAAAATGTAAACAATTAGAAACAATGATATTGCAGCCTTTGAAGGTAAATGGATGGCTATGGAAGAAATCATGCTGAGAAAAATCAGCTTAACCCAGAGAACTAATGGTCGATTGTCTCCACTCATCTGTGGAGGTTGGGACTAGACCGTGGACAGTGAGAAAGTTGGTCTGTTATCATGTGTTAAATCCAGATAAGATATAAAGTTATACAACATAATCCTTTTTTTAGAGATATGGGGGGAAGGGGAAGGGAGGGATAAGGATGGGTAATTGGGGGGGCACTCCTGGGGGTAATTGTAATATCCAGAATCTATACTCATTTGATATTATTTTGTTAAAAACTTGTATGGTTGTTCAAAAATAAAAAAAATTTAAAAAAATGTAAAAAAAATGTAAGCAATTCTCTTTGTAAACTTTTATTGTAAATTTAAAAATGCTTCAATTAAAGATGAAACCTAGGTAAAAATGCTAGCTGTATAACTTTAATTTAGCTTGATGATTAAATCTTTTATTTAAGCAGAAAAAAAGAAACAAATATTCTGATACAGTACAAATAATTTCCACTGGATGTTTGTGTTGAGGCTTTAGTTTTCTATGTACATTGCTTAGTTCCTAGGTGCACCAAAATTATATACATGTAAGGTTATTAAATGATGATTTGAGTCTTAACAGCCATAGACATTTGCTGAGTGATCCTGTGAACTGTTTCAGAAGGCACTCAAGTCTCATTTGTTGATTTCCAAGTGGCAATATCTATAACTTCTGTAGGTCAACACTGGGAAAGGAATTATAGAAAATAATTTTATAAAAAATAAATTATTTCTGCAGAGCTGAAAAAGAAGTTCTACAAATTCAGAAAATGACTTCATGCTCTCAGGCAATAATACTGTGCTTAATATTTTATAAAGTAAATATCTACTTAGTAACCTCAAAATGAAAATAACATAATAATAGCTCCCAGTTATTGCAACCAGGGAATTACTAAGGGATTTATGTGCCCTATCTCCGTTTTTCTCTACAATAACCTTTGAAGGATAGCATTATTATTCCAAAACTCTGAAATGTTGAATAATTTGCCTAGGATCATACAGAAAATAAGTGGTCAATCCAGAATCAAAAGCCAGAGCTGTCTGCTACAGAGCACATGAACTCAGTGAATGAATATGAGATGGAAAAAAAAAGCCCTAGGACCCCAGCAAGCCAATCCACTCCTCTGGGAGGTGCTGTCAACAGAGGAAAATTCCAGGTTTCCCAGTACACAAGTTTCCAGTGCAGAGGGCAAACATTTTTCTGATATACATTTTAGGCTCTATCATTTCATGTGTGTACCTCTGTGCTGAAGAAGGTAGGAATTCTGGAATAAGGATGGTTTGAGAGGAGCCCCTGGGGTCCCTGAACAGGGCTTGCTGGGAATTGCCAAAGCCTGTCTCATGGGTCAGCACTGATCTGCTTGCCAATTAGCTGATGACACACAGAGTCTGCCCAGATTAACACATACAGCTGCTCATCACGGCTCCATTCCACTCAAGGGCTCTGCTATGTTACAAAAGAGGCACCTTTCAATTATTCTTCTGTGAACCTTTGAAAGACCAGTTGCCTTAGGTCCCAAATAGTACTCCATTAATAAGCCTGTGTGGCGCGAAACTGAAGGAAAATGTGAGGAACACAGTGGCTAGAGATTTTCTTCAATACAGAACTTCAGGCTTCTCTGAAATCATAAATGAGGCTCTTTCTGTGCTTCCAGAGCACACCAGACTCCAGTAGATAAGGATGCAGGTGGTGGGGTAAAGGGAGGCAATATGAGAAGGGAAGGAGTGGGGGAGTGGTGGTTGACACCAGTCCATAATGGCTAAGGGGATTGGTCTGTAGAGTCCCTAAAGAAGTCAGCAATGTTATGACCACATCAACGACAGAGAAAAAATAATAGTAAATGATACTCACTAAACATCTAAATTTCAGGAACTAGGTAATCTCCCTTGAATTAATTCTCATAACTCCAGGGGTTGAGCATGACTCTCCCTACTTCGCATACTGACGGGTGTATTTAAACTCAGGTATGTCATTCCAGAGTCTGCTGTTTCCAACACAACACACAGAGCAACCAAATGAATTCAGAATGGTATCCAAGCTGCTTAATTCTATGATGTGCTATGGTTTTTCTGTTAATCCCATCCCATCTGTGTTAGTTAGTTTTCCATCATTGTAACAAAATACCTGAGATAATCAACTTAAAAGGAAGAGAGATTTATTTTGATTTAGTTTCAATACATGGTCAGCTGGCCCTGTTGCTTTGGGGCTGTGGAAAGGCAGAACATTATGACAGGGAGCATGTGGTGGAACAAAGCTTCTGATCTCATCATGGCAACCCAGAAAAAGAGAGAGAGGGAGAGAGGAAGTAGCCTGGGTCTCATATCCTCTTACAGGGCACACTACCAGTGATTTCACTTCCTTCTAGTAGGCTCCACCTTGTAAAGGTTGCATCGCTTCCCAATAGCACCACAGACTAGTGACTTTAGCACATGAGTTTTAAGAAGGGAGACACTGGAGCGGTGGCTTGGCAGTTACACACCTGCCTGACATGCACGAGAATGTGGATTTGAACCCCAGCCCATGTACACAACCAAATGTCTGAGCAATGAAAGCAACATGAAAAACTAAATAAAATTGATTCTCTCTCTCACTGCCCTATCTCTTTAAAAAAAAAAAAAAGAAGGGAGACATTTCAGATCCAAACCATAATAACATATATATTAGCAATGCTCTTTAATGAAATATAATCTATTAAATCTTAGCTATTTAAGTTCTTTATGCCTAACTTTCCTTATATATAACATGGTGAAAATAATAGCTACTCCTCCCATCTTTACTAATATTTCGTAATATTCTTAAAAATATTTGAAGAGTGTGTAGTACTTAGCACATAGTGTTATATAAGTGGTTATCAATAAAATTCTGTCTAAATACAGCTTGTCCTATGGGAGCTGGGATAATGACCATACTTGTACAGGAAAGAAAAATATGAGTGCAATGAGGCTGAGGTCTAGGAAAGACTCAAAGGAAGACAATCAAGAGGGGTCTACCTGGGTGTCAATGAGTGTTGTCAAGGAGGGGTACAGGCCATCAGCTTGAAGCACAAGGTTTAATGTCAATAAGTATATTCTGAAAACCAAGCCCAAGCATTCCTGTGTTCTCAATCATGAAAACTAGTAATGATGTTGGAAATTGTAAAATAAACACTGTTGGGAGGAACTGAATCACAAGTCAGATGTGGCAGCAAGCTCCCTACTACATGCTACTATAATTCATGTTGAATTACTTTCGGGGGGCAGAAAGAATGCCCAGGCATGGCTCCCAAAGCATTACTGGTGATCGCCAAAGAACCAGGGACACCTCTTGGAACTCCTGGGTACACTTTCACCATGTCTTTAGCAGGGAAGGATTGGACATTATTGTGCTATTTAATATTTATTGAATCACAGTGATGCTTATGGGAATGCTAATGATCACATTGGGTTTAATTCATGACAAGGTTTTAGTCATTCTCAATTAATTATCTTGTTTCTGTATTATTTAGTTAAAGAGAACCTCCAGCTCATGTTAAAATTGGAAGCCCTTCTGGGACATCCAGCAGATACTTGCTGTATAGACCGTGGTCTGAGACTGGCCGGAATACAGGAGCTATTTTTCTTATTAAGAGGCATTTTAATTATATTGAATTTTAAAATGGCCATTTTTCCTGAGAGCACTGTACAGATTTAATGCAATCCCATCAAGATATCAATGTAATTCTTTATAGTTATAGAAAAAGCAATTCTCAAATTCATTTGGAATAAGAAGAAACCCAGAATAGCCAAAACATTACTAAGCAAGAAAGACAAAACAGGTGGTTTTGCAATACCAGATCTAAAACTATACTATAGAGCTGTAGTAACAAAAACAGCATGGTTCTGTTGTCAAAATAGGAATGAAAACCAATGGAATAGAATAGAAGATTCTGAGACAAACCCACAGATCTTTAAACATCGGATATTTGACAAAGTGAGTCAAAATATAACATAGAGGAGAGATAGCCTATTCAACAAATGGTGCTGGACAAACTGGACAGCCATGTACAGGAAGTTGAAATTAGAACCTTATATCTCACCTTGCACAAAAATAAAATCAAAATGGATCAAGGAACTAGGAATTAAACCAGCTATCATACATCTGCTAGAAGAAAAATTAGGAACAATACTTCAACATATGGGAGTAGGCAAAGACTTTCTCAACAAGACTCCCAAAGAATTAAAGTCAAGAATCAATAAGTGGGATGTTATTAAATTAAAAAGCTTTTCTCAGCCAAGGAATTGGTCAAAACTGTCAAGAAAGAGCCTACAGAATGGGAGATAATCATGGCCTGTGATTCCTCTGACAGGGGACTAATATCTAAAATTTACAAAGAACCCAGAAAACTTAATATCAAAAACACAAACACTCCAATCAATAAAAGGGCCAGAGACCTAAACAGAAACTTCTCAACAGAGGAAACTGAGCAAGCCAATGAATATATGAGAAAGTGTTCTAAAACATTAGTAATTAGAGAAATGCAAATCAAAGCCATGTTAAGATTTCACCTTACTCCAGTGGGATTGACAAAGATAAGAATACAAACAATAAGAGGTTATGAAGAGATAGGAACACTAGCACACTATTGGTGGAACTGCAGATTGGTACAGCCACTCTGGAAAGCAGTGTGGAGACTCCTGAGAAAATTAGGGGTGGATCCATCATATGACCTAGCTATCCTTTTTCTGGGTTTTTTTTTTTTTTCAGAGGAGCTAGAATCAGCATATTACAGTGGCACAGCAAAGTCAATGTTTATAGCAGCTCAATTTACAATAGATAAATTATGGAATCAACACAGATGCCCTTCACTGGGTGAATGGATCTAAAATTTGTGCTATATATATATATATATATATATATATATATATATATACACACATATACATACATACTATGGAGTTCTACACAGTTATTGGAAACAATGATATCAGTGCCTTTGACGGTAAATGGATAGCAATGGAAGAAATGACACAGCAAAGTTAGCTAAACCCAGAGAGTCAAGGGTCAAATGTTTTCCTTCATTTGTAGAGGCTAGAGAAAAACCCAGACTTGGTTGCAAGGTAGTCAAGCTCATGCACTAGACCCACCAGAGTCAAAGCAACACATGATCTAGGGGAGACATAGATATATGGGAGGGAGTGGAGAGAGGGGAGAGGCAGGAGAGAGGGTAGAAGAAATGAGGAGAAGGAGGGCTCTGGCAAGGAATCAACAATGTAGCTTACTCGTTCTCACCTGAGAAGCCGAATAATATTTATGCAATTATTTAATTCTGAATAAAAAAAGAGGCATTTTAACACGTTCTGTTAGGCCTAGAGATAACTCCTTAACAATGGTGGTTATCTCGCAAAGCCTCTGCATTTCCTTGATATAGAATGGTTGAGCAACGGGAGGCAAATCTGAGAGATGGGCATTTTCTACCTCCAAGAAGTCAAACATCTGAATCACAGGTCTGATTCCCCCTGCCTCCCCCACGTGCAACTGATGAGAAGCTGTTGGTTTAATTTTAAAGGAAATTTCTATTGCTTTTTCTGTTCATTTAAAGGTATAATCATCTAGGGGCTAAATGAGGAACATTCTCTATGTTGCGTGTTTGTTTCCTATTTGATGGCCTCTTTTGTTTAAGTATTTGATCCAAAAAGTATAATTTCTCATTTTTAAAAAAGTCCCCCTAAAACCCTAAAGCACATATATAATACAGCAGTTTTTTTATGTTTTCAGGAGCTGTTTTCGTAATGTCACTGAGACCTATTTGCACTGAGGTGGCCGCTAGGTATGGATTTGGTTAAGTGCTACATAGGTGATGCTGGTGAAATGGTCTCAAGATTGGGTATGAAAATATAAATGCCAGGGTTTAAACCAGTAAAATCCCTGGCATCTTTTCACCACCACAGTGACGAGCAAAGCTGAAGACGACATATGCTGGGCTGGCTGCTGATAAAACGAGTGGAACTGAAGGTGGTGTGGATTCCTAAGTGCCCTCACTCCTCTCTGCTCCATGGCCAGAAAGTGTAGCACTGGGTGGGGGTTCTTGGTCCCTAGACCTGTGGTCAGTGGACAGTAACAGTGCTACCAGCCTGTGTGATGTTTTGTCAGCTGTTAAAGTTCTCAGAACAGTAATTTCAAAATGTGCACTGTGGCAAATTCCGACGGCTGTCACCATACCCACGCCCCCTTCACTCCACCTGACATCCTGGCTAGCGTCTCAATTAGCCTGGGATGGAACTGTGCTAAAGTCCAGGTGATGAGCCGTGACTGACCTAAGCTGGGGGCCAGCAAGCGTCTGTAAATAGCCAAATAGTAAATATGGGAGTTTGTGGGCATGTGGTCTCTGCTAGGACCGCTCAGCTTGGTTGCTATAAGCAGAATGCGGTTGCAGATAATATGGAAATAAACGGACATGACTGTCCTCCAAGGTGGCAGGCAAGATTTGGTCTGTGGGGCCAGTTTGCTGATTCCTTCTTTTACAGTTAGAAAATTAACAATTTTCTTTTATCTCCTTGAACAGGTATTCTATCCCATTCTACTTCTCTTACAGAATTTTTTTTAGTGTTACATATTTATTATGCTTATCTTTTATTGATCATATTATTATCATTCTTTTTCATAGGACTAAATATACTAAATTAAATTTATTAAAATTTTTTGAGCCTGAAGGCTCAAAGTATCAGAATATTTAACTTGGATTGTTATAAATTCTGATTATTATTGAGGCACACTTGACCAAAAACATAAATATATTAAATTTTTGATAAGTAGTCATAAAATATGAATATATTTTTATTATGAATGCATCTTACAAAAAGTTAGTTTTTAGTTAGTTGTTTTATGTACAAATGAATATTATTTATTACTTGAATGAGATGGTGTTCAACACTCATTTTATTCTTTTTTTTAAATACAAGCCCTAAAGAAATTTGTTCCCATAGATGGAAATGGAAGTGTTTTTTTAAAATGGTAATATATTTGAACACCATCTGTCAAAAACACATGGCAATCCATGATTTAATATGTTGTTAAGGTGCTTCTTCAATTTTTTTTTTGAGAACCAAGAATCAGAAATTGCAGAACATATATCAGCAGGCATTCTCCAGTTTTTCTAGGTCCTTGCTTTCTTACACTAACACCATTTGCAAACTGTTTCTTTATTGCCCTCTGGAGGTTTCCCTGTCCTGAGACACTGAGCTACAAGGAGACAAGGGTTGGGCAAGGCCTGTTTTCCTGCTGTACAGCAAGAGAAATGCAGTTATGAAAGGGGAGGTACTTTCCTGGATAGATCAGCGTTGGAAAGGACACACATGGAAGCTGAACATTTGGAAACAGATCCCATAAAGTACCAGCATGGCCTATGAAACTCCCAGGAAGTCTACTGTAACTCAGGCTGAAGATCACCCATAAGAGGGAAAGCAAGCTGATCATTTGCTGGCTTGAGTTGGGTGTGTCTCAAAAGACTACTCCCGGAGTCAGAGGCAAAGCAGGTGTATGACAAGCAGAGTCAGGTGACCGGGGCTGGCTTTTAGGGTTATATTTAAATCCAGAAGCCCAGGTAGCATTGCACCTGGAGTGTGCTCCTCTGACCCAGGAAGCCTGCACCCATTTGGAGGAGCATGTGACAGGCACCACCACCAGCGCAATGTGCACGAACATCACTTAACCCTTGGGCACCACCACCAGCGCAATGTGCGTGAACATCACTTAACCCGTGGCCCAGCGTCATCCCAAAGGAGTTCCTGTCTCTGCAATGCACATTTAATTCATGAGGTAGCTGAGGCCCTTTCTGTCTTATGCATGAGGGCTTTTGGACAATCTGGATCTCATCGACTCTTCTTCTCACGGGTTATCATTTAATTGTTGGCTAGACCTGCTCATGTCAAGACACGGCACTCGGTTGTGGAAGATCTGAAAGCACTGTGGGGAAGCACAATATCCCCCATCTTAGTCCCACACAAGGATGGTCAGCACTTTGTCACCATCTTGGCTGAAACATCCAACTCTCAGCTCTGATCCATTATCTCTTCTATATCAGTATGATTTGTTGGGTTTTGTTTTAATCACTAAAAATACACTCCAGAGAACTTCTGTGAAAATGTAACCTAATGAAGGATCTGGTACCTTCAAGGACTGACGAAAACCAGACAATCCAAAACTGGAGGTGGCAGGATCAGGGACCTCTGTAACTTGAACTCACCTGTCTTAGGAGGACTCAGTTCTAACTGCCATGTTTTGAAATGTCATCCATCCAAGCTCAAATTCCCAGGGAGAACCAGATTGGCCTCACTGGAGTTACGGGTCCAGCTACTTCCTAGATGGTTCATCCTCCCATCATTCAATATCCTGCATTCTGTTCTCCCTGCTCTGTCCAAGGCCATGCCTGCCTCACTGCTGCCACCTGAGTTTCCCCAAATGCTACCAGCCTGTGGGTAGACACACACTTTGGTCCTCCTAACAGTTCCGGGGATGCTGTTGTACTACAGCCTGGATAAAGCCTCCACCCCACAGTGCTGCCTATTTTTTTTTTTTGGACTCCTGGGGACGTGTGACAAGAAGCCACCCATGTTCTTGTGTCCAGATCCAGCTAATGGTCCAAATGTAGAGAAACCACTGGGCAAGGGGCTTCCTCCCTCCCACTACTGCTGGGCCCTGCTTTCCTGATGATTCAAACATCATTTCTTTTTCTCATCCTCTGAAAGTAGTCTCCCAAATTGGTCTGTGTTAAATGTAATAGTGCAAAATGACCAAAGAACAAAAGAAAGAACAGTTTTTATAATGAAGCAGAAGGCTAGAAAGTCAACTTGTTCCCAAGGAAGGTGGGAGCATCACTCTTGAACCAGTTCAAACTGAAATGATAACGGCCAGTGAGTATGGGCAGCGCTTGCTTTGGATTGGCTTCCTGCAGGAAACCTGAAAATGCAATCACCGTATGTCCTTGCTGATAATGTTTGAGTGAATCTATTCAATAATGTCGAGAAGAAAGATCTGTACGTAACGTAAAGGGAATGGCTCAGTAGTTTTCAATTTGCTACATAAGTTCCAAACTAAGTCGTTCATCATTTGTTCGATAACAAATTCATCTGATGTCTGTTAATCTCCCAAAGCTGCAAATTTTAAACTAACGCAGCAGAAATATATTTTAATGCAAAATACACGGCACAAGAGACTGTTGAAGAACTATCCTATAATTATAACTATAGCAATAACAATTCAATAAGAATTTTATTTTTAATTTCTTAAAATGCATTTACTCAACTAAATAACCAAAGAGAATACTCTAGGCTCTTTTTCACTGGGATGGAAAAAAAGGAGAATGAAGTTATGGATTGCCATCATTTTCACAGTCGCTGGACACTATTTGGGTCTTCTCCTGATGAGCTGTTTCTAATCTGAGTCAGTGAGTTAGAATTGCACTGAAGATGGGCCCTGGGGCTTGGCACACTGGTAGTTACTTCTGATGCTATGTGTTACTTCTTTCAGGCAAATGCCATCCCTAAACACCTAGCTCCTTACCTTTCTGTGGACTAGGAATTTTATTATAATTAATTGTGGTCCCAAATACATATGCACATGTTGTCTCCAAGCACATATGCTCAGGGCACCTCAAACCACATGCATATGGTAGCCACTGGATAACTGATGCAGGAAAATGGGGTTCACCTATGTAAGGAGAGGGGGTTTACATTGTGGTTCACAGGGAGGAGAATAGGAGCCCACCTGTGGCTGGTGACAACTTCACAAACTTGCTAACAATGATTTACATAAGAATTCTCTCACACACACACACACACACACACACACACACACACGCAATGTGTTCTTCATGGAATCTGACATATACAATATTTTAAAAAGTCACTTTCTTGAATATGAATGTGCTGGAAGAAGGTCCCAAAGATTTAGGTCTAAATTAAACTACTTCGCACCAGAAGACAGAGTTTCACCTGGAATTCAGAGCAGAAGAGCTGCTGGACAACATGGACGGTAGCAGAGGATCTGCCCTGCCAATCATCCAGCGTGACACTGGGGTACAATTTAATGTCAAAGAATCTGTTGTAAACTATTTTTCTGCTTCAGAAAAAAATTAGGCAGGGTTTAAAAGTTCTTTATCTAAAAATTTCCATACTTGGTTCAAGTTAAACTATTCCTTAAATATTTTACATGATGAATTTGTAACACTGAGAGCTTATACAGCTTGTCAGTATATAAATAAAATCAATTTCTCTGAGGCATTCTTCAAAAAATGCAAATGTGATCCAGAATGCAGAATGTAGAAGACTGCCAGCCCACAGGTCATGCCTCTGAGGTACACTGACCCAGACATACTTCTCTGTCAAATTCAGCCTTCAAGAAATTTTAAGAGTCAAAAATATACAACACATCTCATTGATTTCAGCCCTGGCCAAGTGCCTGTGCTTGACTTGAAAAACATGCAAAAATGGAAAATTGGCCAAACTTCTTTCTTTTGGTAAACGCAAGACTCCAGAAGACATCCCCCTAAAACATAATCCAAATTAAAACAGCCAATCACCAACCTCTCCTCAGTCCTGTCTTTCTGCTAACTTCGATCATGGAAGTCTGGGTGTGCCGGATCCAAGCTGGACTCACCAACGC
>PVKS010021793.1:0-34677 GCA_004027875.1 Aplodontia rufa | reverse complement strand
GCAGCCTCTGGACATGGGCTGTGCAGGGACCAAGTGTGTAGCTGAGCAGCAGACGGGGGACATGGGACCCTAGGGGCTCCCTCCTGCACTCCTGGTGGATAGGTTGATCTCCAGAGTGGAAAAGGACAGGGCAAGGCTCTCCTGCCACTGAGCAGGTTGTGTGGCCTCAGCAGGCCCTGAGGGAGGGACAACAGAGCCCTGTGGGAAGGAAAGCAACAGGCTCTTAATGGTGTGTTAGGAGATGAGTGGGGAGGCCCTACCAAGCCTGAGGCCCCCTCACCCTCCTCTGGGGCCGGGAACCACCCCCCAGTGACCCACACCTGTGCCGCAGTGGAGACAATGATAAAGGTACAGGTGTGGGGGAGCAGATGGTAGAAGATGGAGCTGGACAGAGTGACAGCAGGTGGGAAGGGATCAACTGGAAGGTGACAGGGTAGATTTCTGAGGCTCAGCGTGTGGCAGGCGGCTCTCTTCCATTTCGTTCCATGCTCAGCTTGCTCTTAGAGCCCCTCTCTCCTACGTCCTTCTGTCCAGCCCACAACCAGTCCTGCTATCCACTTCCTCCCTGTGGCCCCTGCTCCTGTTCTGCTCCAGGCTCCCCTGGTGTTGGTGTACGTCACTGTGAGCGTTCCATTCTCTCAGTTTCTCAGCAGGTCCTGTGCCCCTCGTCTGCCTGGTGACCACCAGCACCTGGGCTTCCGACTTCCCCACGGGCGGCCCTTTGCCTACCTGGTGATCACCAGCACCCGGGCCTCTGTCTTCCCCGCAGGTGGCAGCTCCTCTGCATCCTCGTGGGGTTGCTCCCATGCAGTGGGTGGCCTGAGCCTGAAAGCTCACCTTGGCTCTTCTCTCCAAAGCCTAGCCTCCTGGGACACTGTCTACCTTCGCCGTGGGCAGGGAGGTATTCAAGGATGCGACTGTGACTAGGCACTGTGACATGACTCAGAGCTGTGCCACGCATGACTGAGACTGGCATCTGTCAGTGTGTGCCACCCAGCCAATGACCACAATTCCAGGCAGAGCCAGGGTGGACAGTCCTGTGCGGAACCGAAGGCTCCTGAGACAGAAGGCATCAGGCCCCTCCCCACCGAGTGCCTGTCCCCACCTGCTCTCCTGGTCCTCCTCTCAGGTCTGTCCCATGGAACGGCTTCTAAGCCATAGGCCTGGTCTCCCTGCATGGTGGATTTCCCATATTTCACCAAGCTTGGGCCTGGTTCCTTCCTGAGCAATGCCACCTCTAATCCGATGACCGTGACAAAGTAAGCAGGAGCAAGGGGCCTGATGGCTGAGCCTTTCTTCTCCTGGTGTGCTGGGCCTCTTCTCTGCCTCCCCAGGCCTCTCCTCTGCCTCCCTAAGCTTTTTCTTCTGCCTCCCCAGGCCTCTTCTCCTGCCTGTCCAGGCCTCTCCTCCTGCCTGCCCAGGCCTCTTCTCTGTCTCCCAAGGCCTCTTCTCTGCCTCCCCAGGCCTATCCTCCTGCCTCCCTAGGCCTCTCCTCTTGCCTGCCCAGGCCTCCTCTTCACCCTTCTTTGCATCTTCTACTTCAAGGACTTCAAGCTCCTCTAGCCTCCAGTAAGCTTTGGCCAGAGAAGTCTCCAAGGGTGCAGAGGAAGAAGGGAGAGCGAGTAGGGGCATTTCCCATCCTGGCTCCTTCTCTGCATGGCCCCTGCAGGCTGTCAGGGTCCTCTGCTTAATACCCAGACCCTCCCAAGTCATCCATATCCTCTCCCCCCTCAGACCAAGGGCCAGAGCTGGGCTGCTACCCGCTGCAGGGAGTGGAAGCATCCAAGGTCTGAGGTTCCTCAGAGTCCCAGCCACCTACCTCAGCCTCCTCTGCATCCCTTCTGCTCTTGCTGAGGCCCACAGCCCTGGAGCCTCCAACCACACACCTGGTTTCATCATGGGCTTGGAGAGCTGGTGGGCTCTTCTCCCTGATGCAGTCTCTTCAGCTGTGAACTCAGATTGTTGGTTTCCCACTTGGCAGAGTTCTTCAAGGTTTTCTGTCCTCAAAAGTTTTAGAAATGTGGCCTTCCTCTCTGACAGCACTTCGTGACAAGTGACTTTCTTCATTGGCCACTTCTGATTCTGGCACCTTAGGGGGACCTTCTGGTGTGAAGAATGACTAGGTCGCAGCTTTTATGATTTAGCTTTGTTCCCCGCCAAGACCCCCTGCCCAGGATTCCTTGACCATCTGGCTGACCACCCTTTAACTCTGGGAGTTCAAAACGCATGCGGCTTCTTTTTGCAGTAAACGCCTTACTGAGCAGATCCTGAGTGTCCAGGCTAGGGACACTCTGCTCTCTGGGCACCTGCAGGCTGACCAGGGAATATCAGCGACGGCCGGGGTCATGCTGCTTGGACCTGCACCCAGTGCAGCCCTCCCTGTGGGCAGCGTGGGCTTGAGGGTGAAACCGGGCTGTGGACTACTTCACCAGCCACCCAGGACTAGAGGTGGCAGCCGGGAGCCAGCTGGGCACATTTGCACCGCCGCTCGCTCGGTTCCTAAGGGCTCCACCCATACCCTAGCAAGTAATTGTGAGAAGAAGGCCAGAAAGCAGGTTAAGGAGACAGATCCGAGGAAGGTGATGATGGATGCTGGTGTCTGCATGGTGGCAAAGGAGTTACTGAACCAGTAATGGGATAAATGACCAAGTGGCTTCCCTCCATACTTAACAACGGCTACAGATGTCATCAACAACCTCGGGAAAACGTTAAACAGCAGCCAACCTACCAGAAAGAACCAGAGGGACTGCAGGACACGGGCCTAAGACAAGCCGCTCGCTGTGGAAGGCCCGGGACAGTAGCCGGCTCAGGGCTGCTCCAGATCCTCCTTCAAGGGCGGAGCAGCCAGAGGCGGAGATGGCCCCACCATGTCCTCTGCTCCATACCCACATGCAGCTGAGCCTCAGGCCCACCCTGTGGCAAGTCTCCGCTAAGAGCTACAGTCACCTGCTTCCTTTCAGCAATTTAGCAGCTCAAATGCGGCGTTAATCGATACCCAGCCACTACCTCTTCCAGACAGATAAAGACCTCTTCCCTGGGCCGCTTTCACTCTGTCTCCATGCATGTGCTTAGAAGAGCCCAGCAAGGGTGGCTGAGTTACGACTGCTCTTCTGTCCCCAACCTCAGCTCATAAATCCATCCGCCATCTAAGTGGCGGAGGCCCGGGCCCGCACTTTATTATTCATTGGAGAATTAACTAAGAGGCTCTCTGCTCTTTCTCAAGGATCATTTTATTTTGCCACTATATTCAATTTACGATTGCTAAACACAGCACAGGGTCGCTGGTTGTTTTGAAGGCAAGGCTTGGTAAGCAAATGCTGCTTGTGTTTTGATATGTTGTCCAAAGTGGTTTTTGTGGCAGAGAAATGGAAGGGAATTCATTAACGAATTGTCCTGTCCTGGATGGTTTGGAAATTATACACATAATGTATCATAAATTCAAATTATGCTGCTTTCATTTGAAGAACGCTTTGTGGAGCTTTGCCTGTTTGTTCATGCATATGCTCCACCAATATAGAAATCAGTCCTGGCGTGCACTGGGGGAGACTTCGTAAATGAAACAGGAGTGGAATTAGCAGTAAGGACAGAGGAGACACGCAAGGACTTGAAGGAGAAAGAGGCATCCGTTATAAAACACAACAGCCATGGCCATTGCAGTAGAGGGACCTTCCTGCCATGGGACACTAAGAAGTGAACCCTAAGTAGCCAGCGAGGCCAGAAGGCAGCCCTCCAGGGAAGCTAGTCCGCAGAGGACTTCAGAGACGGAGTCCCTGAGTTGCTCCAGGCTCGATGCTGAGAATGTGGGCGCCAACCAGAGCGGAGGAGTGCAGATGAGGGTTTCAGATTCTTCATGAGCTGAGCTGGCAGCGTCCGGTGAGAAACAACGGGCACGGATTTCCAGACAGAGGGAGCGCAGGCAGGTGACTCTAGCAGGAAGCGCAGGGACTTGCCCACAGGCTGTCCTGGGGGCACAGAGAGAGTCCAAGCCAACCTGTTTGCCTCTGTTTCCAACAAATGTGTCTGTGGAGGGAGAAGAGGGTGAAGCGGCTTCAAGGGGAAGCAGGCCCTTAGCTGGGATGCACTTGGGGAAGACCTGGAAAAGGGCTGAAGGTCCGAGCTTCCCATTGTCTCGTTCCTGCCTTAGCAGCCTCCTCCCTGTGTGGCTTCCCCACCGCAGATCTCCTTGACCCTGTTCTCCTTTTGTACCCTTTTTTCCTCCTTGGGTCCTCACCCTCACTGTGGCCCCAGCCTCGGGAACCCCCTCCTGCTCTCCGCTCCACCCAGCTTCATGCCTGGCTCTTTTCACTTGGCCGAATGTCCCCGAAGTCTACTCCTACTGCTGCAGGTGACATGATAGATTTCCTTCTTGAACTTCATTTAAACCCTGGGTTCACTGCCCCACCCCCAATCTAAGATGGCGCTGATGTTCAGGCTGTGACATTTCTAGTGCTGTACAAACAGCAATGATCCCAGAAGGAAAGCGGATGGCTGTGATGGCACCTGCCCTCATGGTGGGCTTGGGGGTCCAGGGCTTGTTTTCTGTGGCGTGTTCTAGTTCCTCGTTCTCCTAGAAACTCTCTAATACCTTTCTGCACACACACACACGACTTTTGAAACTAGTGGCACTAATTTTAAAATAAATTAGAATAGAACCTCTAAGAAAATTGTGAGCTATATTTGGAATAGCTAAATTTGCTCAGGCATAAAAAAAAAAAAAACCAGTCAGTCTTTTGATCATTGTCGCATGTTGCTTCCTGTGTCAGATCCTGACTTACCTAAAGGGGTTTGCGCTAAGGGCTCATCAGTCCCTGGAAACTCTTCCCCTCTTTACTGGTCCCTGGAGCTGGCCAGAAGGGGGCAGGAGCCACCTCTACCTCACTGCACTGACCAGGCCCTGGAGGTGAGGGCACAGATGAAACCATCTTCATTGTGCAGTTTTCCCCGCATGGTGGTCTCTCCAGCTCAGCCTTCCCCAGCTGGGTGAGCTACAGAACACTGACACCCTGAGCACCTTTGATTTTGTTTAAAGAAAAATACTCAGAACACGAGATGCTGGTCAAGCAAGGCAAGCCACCATGTGCTGCAGCCCTCTCCGAGCCATGAACAGTGCTCTTTCTCTGCACGAGGGGTTGGCGCTCTGTGCTCATGGCTTTCCATGATCCTTAGTCTTCAGAGCCAAGAGAATCAGCACCTGTAATTGCAGGCCACTCAGTCGGGGGACAGACCTGGCCGATTAATTACAACATCAACTCCATTTTGTGGAGGAAAGAAGAACTGCAAGCCAGGGTCTGAA
The DNA here is from genome assembly GCA_004027875.1 of Aplodontia rufa. NCBI lineage: Eukaryota > Metazoa > Chordata > Mammalia > Rodentia > Aplodontiidae > Aplodontia > Aplodontia rufa. The sequence continues at coordinate 29,384 of PVKS010021793.1, read as the reverse complement.
ACACGAAGTCATGCGGGCCAGGGAGGCTGTCCAGAGAGGCCGGTTCTCTGGCCTGTTTTTAGGTATGGGACTTCCTTGTTGGTCAGCGTTCTCGGTTAATCTCTTCTTCTACCAACGGGGTAATATCATCACACACTCTTGCTTTTGCACCGATGTTGTGAAAACAGACATCATAACTGCAAGATGTACTTCTTGGCTTTCGGTAGCCGAGGCGTCATAAACGCCAGCCCTAGCTTACACCCTGGTTCCAGTAAGCAGGCAAGCGTGTCTTCAGGGTAGCTCTGGGACAGCAAGCCAGAGGAAAGAGACAACTGCACAGAACTTCAAGAGTTGCATGTGTCCCGACAGCTGGCTGGTGGGTGAGTCACCGTGCTCCAAGATCTGAGGCTGCCTTTGCAGAAGCCGTATTTTGAGAAGTCACCCCAAGGGAGATTACAGCAAGTCTCATTTAAAGACTCTAATTGTGATTTTCTCTCTCTCTCTTTCTCTCTCTACCTTGTATCTATAATTTCATCCAAATTAATATGCATTTGTATTAATAACAGCACACCCAGATGGGCCCTCACTGGACCCCATGCAGCTCACAAAAGACTCTGCAGGAACTCATCCATTTCGTCTTAGTAATAACCTGGGGGCTCTGCTCTATCTTCCTCCCACTTTAACGAGGGGTCACTGAGGTTCCCAGAGGCTCAGGAACGTGTCCTTAGTTCTAACTGGGGCGCTGCAGCTGCAGGAGGTACCCTCAGCACAGCATCTCACACCAGCTTAGCAAGATGTCATGTGAGCCATCCCCAGCCAGAGGAGCATTCCTGCCCATGTCCCTCGCCTTTGTCTTGCAACTGATACGCATCTGATGTCCCACTCTGAGGGGTGCAGGAGGCTCTGTTGGAGAGACAGCAGGACACAGGCCTGAGGAGCAAGCAAGCTTGTACTTTCCAAATGCTAGAAGCAAGCACTGTGGATTTGGTGCTGCTCGTAGTGGGCAACGTCCCTCCAGCAGGGGACATCTCGTTCTCCAACTTCTGGAGTGCATTTGAGGTCCATGTTCATTTGTCTCTGATCATTTTTGCAAGTCTGTAAATACTGAGGGAACCGTTAATGGCAGCTGGCACTGTGGTCACTGTCATATTGGGGGACGGGTGGGGACTGGACAGGGAAGTCTCTGTTTGTTGAAGTCCGTCCTGCAGGAGGAGCTGCCACTGGGCAGGTATGGGGTGGATGCAAGTACAGGGGTTAACAAAGGTCTCACTGGGGGCCCTTGAGGCCTGGATGACAGGAAAGGCCCTCGGTGAAGACCTGGGGTCAGGACACACCAGCAGACCTGGCAGCAGCCAGAAGACCCAGGTCTCTTTGGCAGTAGGGTGCAGAGGGGGACAGCAACAGGATGAGGTCAGGGGGCTGGGGGCTGGGAGCACAGGGGGCCTTTTAGGCCCTGATCTAGAATTTGCATTTTCCTGAAATGCAGACTTATCAGTAGGGAGATCACTTTTATAAGACGGTGCCAGTCCCTGAGTAGACGCCAACTGGAAGAGTGGAGTCAACAGCACAGCTTAGAGCCTGTGATGTCCAGTTTCCCAAGTCTATCCTCAGGGATGCCTGGAGCACTGGTGATGTGTCATTTGTGGGTGTGTGTGAGATGTTTCTAGAGGGGCATAGAAGATCCTCCTCACCTGTGTGGGTGATGGTGGTACCTTCAACCCCTTGGGGCCCAATGAGAACAAGAAAGGGCTAATCCACATCCACCCTCCCTCCTTGATCTGCACCATCCAGCTTCTTCCCTGAGCACCTTGGGCCTTCTGATGTTGAGATTTACACTAGTTGCTCCTTGACCCCAGTTCCAAGACCTTTGGCCTTGGAATAAATTACACAACCAGGTTTCCTAGATATCTAACTCACAGATGGCAGATCATGGGGCTACTCAGCCTTCTTAATCACACCAGCCCACATTTACAACACATCTCATCTCTGTCTACCTATCTTTCCACTCATCCATCCATCCACCCATGCATCTATCCATCCATCCATCCATCCATCTATCCATCTATCCATCTATTCATCCATCCACCTATCCATTCATCCATCTCTTCATCTATACATTTATCCATTCATCCATCCATCCATCCATCTATTCATCTATCCATTCATCCATCCATTTATTCATCTATCCATGCATCTACCCATTCATCCATCCATTCATCCATCTATTTATCCATTCATTCATCCATCCATCTATTCATCTATCCATTCATCTACTTATTCATCCATCCACCTATCCATTTATCCATCTATTCATCCATCCATTCATCTATCCATCCATCTGTTCATCCTTCCATCCATTTAATCATTAATCCATCCACCCATCCTTCCATCCATCTATCCACCTCCCACATACTCATCCCCCTTCTGTCCATCCATCCTGCTGGCTTAGCTTCTTTGGAGAACCCTGACCTCTGGGGCTCTTGAAGGCTCTGAAGAGTCCTGGTGATGATGGTGGGTTGGGCAGGTGGCACCAGATGATGGGCTGGGTGTGAAGCAGGGAGTTGAGGACAAGAGCTTGTACGTGAGGTAAGGATGCTGGAGTTTCCTCCTCAGTTCTTCCATTGATGCAGATGCAGACACAAGGGCAGCGCAGTTTGGGAGACGAGACCGGCAGAGCTTTGCCTGCAGCAGCCACACTGGGGACCCCAGGTCTCTTGCCCCTAATTCTATACCTGCACTCTTGCCTTGGACTCATGCTGGGAGTGGGCATTCTTCCTCTGCCATTGACCTTGAGCTGGAGCTCCTCAATGTGAGTCACATTGGCCAAGGGGATGTTAGATGACTGAAGGAAGCAAAGGCCAGGAATGCACCTGTGGGGCTGGGCCTGCCCCTTGTGCTTCGGCTAGCGTGGGGAAACACTCCCTGTGGCCTGCTGCTCCCAGAACAATGGGGCCTGGGCTGAACCTGGAGCCACATCTCTCTGTGCTGCCTTCTCAGCCCCATGGATTGCACACCCAGTTGAAGCAGAGCATCACCAGCTGACCTACAGGTAGAGTGGAGAGAATCAGTGCTTGGTGTCCCATTCCATGGCTCACTGAAGCAGAGCGCTTTAGAGGCACGCCCTGCCCCGCGCAGGAAACGTGGCAGACCGCACCAGGCTGCAGGATGTGGGCAAGACCAGCTCTTGTCTGTCTTCAGCAGGGATTCCAAGCCCAGAAAACCAATGGATTCACTGAGATTCTAATTTATGTTCTTTCGATAGAGACTGTGGACAGTAGGAGAGCGAGGCCCTGTGGTGCCATTGTGGTCTTCTCTAATGCACTTGAGACATCATGTCCCCTCCCAGCAACCCCAACACCTGAAACAGTGTACCCTGGATCGTGAGGCCAGACGAAGCTGAGACTGAGTCCTGTGCCTGCCCTTGACTGGGCTCTGCTGCTGGTTATATTAATCAACCTCCAGCTTCCTCCCCTGCCAAGTGAGGCAAGGACGCCTGCCCCCAGGCGTGGGGAGGAGGGTGCCTTTCATTGCACGGAGGGTGAAGTTGCCTGGAACAGTGCCTCGGGCCAAGAGGGGACTCCGCCCCACGGTGGTGATGGTTCCCTGAGCAGTGATTATTGCAATCATTGTTATTGCAAATGACAAGTGAAGGGGTCTGGTCCTCGCTTGTCATTTGTCCCCAATCTGCAAAACAAGAACAGCATCTGTGTTTTAGTCAGCTTTTTTAATGCTGCAACCAAAAAGGAGAAGTTTGTTTGAGGGCTTATGGTTGCATGGATGGCCAGCTCCATGCCTCGAGGAGGCTCCAGGTGAGGCTGAACAGCATGGCAGAAGGTGTGGCTCCAGGGAGCAGAGAGGGAAACTCCACTCCAGATAGAATCTGTGCCCAAAGGCAGCCCCCAAGGACCACCTCCTCCAGCCACACCCAGCAGCCTGCAGCTGCCAGTTAATCCTAACAGGGGATCGGCTCGCTGATTGGGTCATGGCTGTCCTAACCCGGTCATCTCTCCTCAGCCCCCCTGCATTGCGTCACATATTGACCTTTGGGTTCACCTTTCCTCCAAACTGTAACACGAAGCAATCTTGATGTGGACCGCAGACATTGGAGTCCCTCTGTGGGACTTTTTCAATGTCCCCAGCAGGTCCTTGTTCAACATTTGCTGAGCGGATATTGGGAAACTGGGGGAGTGGAGGTGAGGGGACCTGGCATGGAGCCCCCACACTGCTCACGGGTATGCGCTGCACAAGCCTGAAGGAGGCCTCAGAAGACGCCGATGCGGGACCAGGCAAGACTACATTCTGGGGCAAGAGGAGCCCTGGTGAGAAGCTTAAGGAACAGGCAGTGGACCAGCGCCGAGGTCCACGGAAGAGCGCTCCTGGCGGAGGTAGCTCCTGCGCCTTCTCCTTCAGGACCATGGTGGATTGACGGATGACGTCCCCCTCGCTGAGAGGTCCTTTGCCTTTGTGCATGGGCTCTTAAGTTAGGCAGGGTCCAGGACCACCTGCAGCCACGTTCTCCCACCTCAGTACGGTGACTAAGCTGACCTCTAAAGTCTCCACCCAGTGGGTCCGTAACGTCCAGCGGGTCAGTAATGTCCAGCGGGTCAGTAACCTCCAGTGGGTCAGTACTGTCCAGCAGGTCAGTAACATCCAGTGGGTCAGTACCATCGAGCGGGTCAGTAACCTCCAGCGGGTCAGTAGCGTCCAGCGGGTCAGTAACCTCCAGCGGGTCAGTAGCGTCCAGCGGGTCAGTAACCTCCAGCGGGTCAGTAACATCCAGTGGGTCAGTAACCTCCAGCGGGTCAGTACCGTCCAGCGGGTCAGTAGTGTCCAGCGGGTCAGTAACTTGGGGCTTTCATGACTCCGTATTCGCTGCTTCACGGTACCTGCTGCACCTTGCCTCGCTCTGTGAATTTACCTTTCCTGGGCATGGGCTGGCCTGGGAGGCGCTGCCTTCAGACCATGGCCCCTGTGTCTTTACTGAGCAGCTGGCTGGGGCGCTGGGTGCCTTCTCCAGCCCTGGACTCTGGGAGTGTTTTTGAAAGGCCCCTCCCAGCAGCCTCATTCTAAGAGGCTTCCTTGTGTCCAGACTCCAAATGTGCAGACGCTCACAAAAGAAAAGGTGCGAGGTTTTATTTCCCCTCCATTCTTGCACCTTTCTTGTCAGCCTTTTAAGTACTAAAGATATCCTCGTGTGTTTGACTAAATCCACGTTTCGAAAGCGCAGGAAGGTGCTGAGGTTTGAAGGTTGCCTCTGAAAGCAGTTGGGGGTGGGGCGGCTCATTGAGGAAACAACTTGATAGAGGAGCTTCTTCAGCAACACAGTGAGAGCGGTTTGGGGACGCTGGGACACTGGGTGATGTCTGCTTTCTTTTTTTCTGCTCAGTAGTGAATTGAATCTAATACCACTGCAGAAGAGAAAATGATGTTCTATTATTAATAGTGTTCGTGTAATCCAAGAGCTGAAAACGTTGACTATTTCCCGGTTTGAGGAGAAGTAAGGAGGAGACCACCAAGAGTTGGCACATACAGAACATTCTCCTAGCTGCCTTGGTATAAACGATTCTTTAACTTGTTTCAGGTACAACAGGTGCTTTGGAGAAGATCAGTCAAATGTTAAGCAATCAAAACTTTTCTTTGCAAAGCAATGATACGAGACTGAGAAAAAGATATTTATTAATTTTCATAAGAAAAACCTCTGCCCCTTCTGGTATGGCTTGATCCAGGAGCTCCCACTGTATCATCAGAACAAGTTTTCTCCTTATGTGTTAGTCCTTGGGACTCCTGTGGTGCCCTGTCAACCTGCCCAGAACGCAGCCCTATTGCTGGCTGTGATGGACTAATCCCTTTGTCACTCCTGGACCCCATTGACTCTGTTAAGCCAAAGCCAAATGGTGTAGTCATAGAGGAAGTTCCTCATCAGCTGGCCTGAAGGCGGATCCCATATGAGCTAGAAGAGACTGCTGGAGGACAAGTGCCAGCCAACGTCTTTGACGTGTGGTGTCTTTCTTCAGCCCCCTGCTAAGACTAGTCGGCCGGAGCACTTGACTCTGAGTGCGCAGAAGGCGAGTGGGTCCCTGGGGGTCCAGGGTGGAGTCTTGGCTCTGCCGCAGGTCCACCAGGTGACGATTCTTCTGTGGGACTGTGCCTGCTGGACTTCCTGAGGCCTCTGATGTGCCTCCCACCCATCAGCGCTCACAGTGGACGCTGGCTGCTGTCTGCCTGGCCAGTCGCGCACCTTCCCCAGGTGCTCACGGTGTGGGTCGGTGCTGTTTGCCAAAGGTTCTGTTCCTTTCCCAGTGCCCCGGTGGGGCCACGCTTCCCTCTTCCCTGGAGGTCAGGGGGAGTCGGATGACTGGGTCTTCCTGAAGACTCCTAGCTCAGTGTCTGCAATGTTCAAGACTCTGGCTGCTCTGACAGTCTGTCCTGGACGCGGAGTGAGACAGGAAGTTGCTCCAGGGAGAAACGCACCCTGGAGAAGCTCTCCAGAATCAGGGATGTAGGTTTACATAGTATGAGTTCACCACACACTCAGGCAGGTTCCAGAAGGATCATCTTCCCTCCACCACAACTCTGCACCCAGCCTCTGGTGTGTGGTCAAGGCATGAACGCCACCATGGACTCCCCACCCAGCCTCCCTTATGTGATCAGAACCCCCACATGGACTCCACACCCAGCCTCCCCTGTGTGATCAAGGCACAGAACCTCCACGTGGACTAGGGGGGTTGGTCTCAGGTTGGTCTCCATTCCCACCTTGCTCTCCTCCCGCACCCTGGCCTTGGGGCTGTACCTCTCACATCGGGCAGCACTGACCTCTGCATGGGCTCTGATCGCTTAGAGGAAGTGGGCGCTGGAGACAACCCACACAGCTGGCAAACCTGTGGACCCTGGGAAGGACATAGAGGGAATCGGGTGAAAGGAAGGAGCAGCTTTACCCAGAGCTGTGCCACTCAGGTCAGGCAGGGAGTGCTTGGGTGGCAGATAGCGCCCCCGCTGACCGTGAACAGGAGAAGGCGGAGGCGGCAACACCAGGGATCCTCTCATCCCGCCCAAGATCATCCAGCTGCCTCCACAATGGAAAGTGAAGTGACAGATGTGACCAGGGAGGTGACTCTCATGGGGACAGAAATCACCCTTAGAATAAAGCGCCCATTCTGCCATTTCCCCTGCAAGTTTTTCCTTCGCAGCAGCTTCCCTGTGCCGTGGTTTAAGGGGAAGCTGTCGGGGCAGCCGTGCTGCTCCTGTCCAGGCTCCGGCTAGGCGGGCATTGCTCACCCACGTTTAGTTCTGTTACTGGGTTTCTGCAGAGAGAGGGCAGGTGTGCGCAGGCACGTGCGTGTGTAAAGAGGCTTAGCACGAGGAAACGGCTCACGCGGCCACTCAGGTAAGCCAGTCTAAGGCCTGCAGGGTGGGTTGCAGACTGGAGGCACAGGGGACCCAGAGTCGAAAGGCCGCCTTCTGCAGGGTCTGAAGATGTGGAGAACCAGCAGCAGCCTGCTGGAACCTTCTCCTGTGCTAGGGGGTGGTTTGGTGTTAGACCTTTGACTGACCTTGGCGAGGCTGCATGGGATGAAGCTGCCCACATCTTAAGAACAACCTACTCAGATGCACCCAGATAAACATTGCCCTCATCCGAAAACGTCCTAACAAATACCCAGCGAAGTGACCACACATGGGTACCCTGTTGGCCCAGGCGAGTGGTATCTAAAATGTGTCTCCCCGTGGCCAAGGCTGGTCTTTTAAACATCCCCCACCAAGGGACGGAAAGGAAAGAGAAAGTCACAGCAAGGTTCAACACAGTGACGGATGGAGAATGGATCTCCACCGGATGTCAATCCACAAAGCGGTGACGGCTGGCCTCCAGCAGAGGAGTGGGGAGTCTTTACTGATTAAAGTGGAGAAAGTCAAGATGCGTGGGGCAGAGCTGCTGAGGTGGGGTGAAGCCTCCTGTGTGAACTCCTCTCCTCGCCCTGGCACCCAGGTGCCTGCCCCAGATGCCACTGCAGGCTGCAGGGTTGCTGTCTGGAGAAGGGGTCTGGAAGCTGACAGGCCACCGAGGCACAGAGGACTCCTCCTGGGGCTGGTTCCAAGTGTTCTGCCCCGGCCCTTCCTTGTTTAGTCCCAAATCACAAACAGGAGGGCAGGGCATCGATAACTCATGAGCTGCACTGTAGGGTCCCCCTTACAATCCGTCTCATCTAAAGACCTTGCTTGACAGAGCAGGAAGTGGACAGAAAGCCCCACCGGCCATCGATTAGTGAGTCCTGTGATTTACATCCAAGGCATCGGAAACCCTGCTTTCCCTGAAGGCTTCTCCAAACGCTGGTGGAAACATGGGTCCTGGTTCCTGTGCTCCATGTGGTTCTCATTACAAGGACATTAATGACCCGTGTTTACAAATGCTGTCCCGAGCCTCGAACGTGAAGATAAAAGACAAACATTCGTATCACTTTTCAATGACAGGTTCGAGATCATGAGGCTCCATAGCTCAGACCAAGGCACAGAGGTGTCCAGGACAAGAACAGAGAACTATGAGTTCGTTGGAAGGAAGAATCAGATGGAAAAGATGCTCTGCTCTTCAACAAAGCCTGGGGGAGTGGAGTCCTGCCATGATAGGCATCTTTGTTTTAAGAGAGAGAGGGACAGTGAGAGAGAGAATCAATTTTATTTAGTTCTTCATGTGGCTTTCGTTGCTGGGACACTTCATTATGTTCATGTGCTGGGTTTTGAACCCACGTCCTCATGCATGCCAGGCAAGCGTCGAGCCACTGCCCCAGCCCCTCTAAGATTGCTGTTAACCCGTAAGCTACCTTTAGAATTGAGCCTGGAAGTTCATTACCTGACTTAATCCTGTATTAAAATTAGGGATGCATGACATTAAAATAAACTAGAGCAAATTCTCTAGACTCCCTTGACCAGCCGTACCCCGTGGGCTGATGGGATCTCCGAGTCAATGGAGGAACCTGGGGGGTTTTAGCACAGGTGGGCACCCAGAACTTCCCCAGCCTCTCTCTGTGGTGTAGCCTAATGGGCCTGTAACCTTTTAGTCCATGCAAACCACTTTGCTGAGTGGGCCGCATGTAACTGCCCGCTCTCTGCAGTGTGCACACTTTAAAGAGTATTTTAAGAGGAATCTGCCAGTGCAGTCCTCTGCCTTTACCTCTGACTCTGGGCTGATTCCACCTGGGAAGGCGACTGTTACTCACTAAATACAAAATCTGAACCTACCAGATGAATGAGGTCCGCATAAAAATACAGCTTTGCTCCGGGCCTACAAAACATTTAGACAGCCTGCCGCTTCCATCACCAGTGTTAATTAAACAGCTGACTCCTGACATGTTTTCACGTCTGAAGTATTGCACGTAAGGCCCCCTCCCCACGTCGCGACCACCTCGCTCGCGCTCCATCAGAGACACCCACCGTTTCAAGGTGGACATCCTCCTAAACCTTTTTTATGCCTTAATACACATCCGTGCCCTTAAAAGTTGCATTGAATTTTTGTGATTGTTTTAAGGCAAAGGGCCTTCTCCTGTGGCTGCTCCATGGCTCACTCTTGATCTAAGGTAGTTCTTGCTCCTTCCTGTTGACGGCTGCGTGGCTCCGTTCCTCAGGATGGCTCCGGCTACGATGCAGTGACATGTCTTGGAAACCTCAGTGTCTGTCTCAGCAAAAGCCCATTTCCCACCCATGTGAAGCTGGCTTCAGATCGGCAGGGATGTTGATTCCCATGGTGACTCAGGGGTCCAGGTTTGCACTGCAGGGTGCTCCTGCCTTGGTTCACAACTGCGGGACCAGCATGGGACACTATTGGTTGTCAACTTACAGTGTTGAAGTACATTGAGACTTAGTTAAAACTAAGCAAAAACACAAGCAAAGTCCCACGGTCCCTTCAGTAAGCTTCCCTGAATGTTAATATGCTACAGAACCAAAGTGTGGTGCTCAAAACCAGGAAACGTGGTCTTCACCCTCTGCTCAGCACCGTCCCATTCAGACCGCACTCACTAACCCCTGTTGCCCTCTCTGGGGCTGAGGCTGCTGTCCAGGGCTGAGCTTCCCCGTCTGTCTGGCGCTCATGGTTTTCATGGCCCTGTTTTTGTGAAATTGTTTGAAAGTTGGCTCCTCAACTTGGGTTTGGCTAATGTTCCCTTGGATCAAAATCAGATTGTGGGGACTGGAGCAGTGGCTCGGTGGTTAAGGTGCTTGCCTGGCATGTGTGAGTATGCAAGTTCAAACCCCAGCACCACGCACACAACAAAGTCTAGGAGCAACGAAATCTGCATGAAAAACTAATAAAAGTTGCTTCTCTCTCTCTCTTTCTCTCTCTCTCTCTCTCTCTCTGTCCCTCTCTCTTAAAAAAAAAAACAGATTGTGGTGTTGCTGCTGTGATGTATTTAATTTTGAACTAAGGTAAGAACAATTAGCACACGATCTACCCCCTTAAAATTTCAAGAGCACACACGTCATGGTTCCTGGTGGAGCTGGCACCACGCAGCAATTCTTTAGAATCACCTGGTCCCATGTAACTGGAACTTCATGCCTACAGAAGCATCCTCCATGTCCCTGTCCCCTGGCAGCCATTGCCTCACCCCTGCTTCCTCCCTGTTTTAGATCCTCATGCAAATGGAGCCACAGGGTGCTTCTCCTCCTATGGGGGCATATCCCACCTGGCACCCTGGTCTCAAGGGCATATTCCACCTGGCACCCCATTCTCAAGGGCATATCCCACCTGGCACCCCAGTCTCAGGGTCTTATCCCACCTGGGACCCAGTCTCAGGGTCTTATCCCACCTGGCACCCCGGTCTCCAGGTTGGTCCGGTCCTGCAGGGGGTGGGGTTTCCTTCTCCTCCTTGGGCTTGTAGCCCATTTTCCTTGTCCACTCATTCATCAAGACATCCTCGTCTCTCCCACATCTTGGCATCAAACATAGCAATGCCATCTTCCCTTCCAGAAGCAGATTTCCATCATTTTGGATGAAATCCTAGTGGTTCTCCACCGCCTTGCCAACCCTGGGCTCTGGAATAACTCAGCCGTCCTACGAGGGAGATGCGACCCCTCCTTGTGGTTTTGATTGGCATTTCCCTGATGGCTGGGGCGCATGTCCCTGTGACCACGTGTGCATGGAGAACCGTATTTTCGTATCTCCACTCATTTCCGGTTGGGTTACTAATGAGGTCTTATTTTTAGGTCTTTGCTTGTTAGTTTTTGCTGTTGAAGGCTGGCTTTCCTTGTGGAAATTTTTTTTAGAAATGGACCCTGGTCAGCGACGGGGTTTGAGAACACTCCTTTGCGGTTTCCAGGCACGTGGCAACTTCCCCTGCTCTGTGTTTTGAAATCGTGGCTGGGCCGAGGTCCCTGAGCACTCCCCCTTGCTTTACTTGGGGAATTTGCAGTTCAGGACCACATTAAACCTTGACTTCATTTCCGGTTGATTTTCACATATGGTGTGAGCTAAAAGCCCAATTCCATTCTTCGCATGTGGATACCCAGTTTCAAAAACTGGCGGAGCCAGAAAGGACTGACTACTGGGAGCAGTCTTGTCAGCAGCCGAGGCCACAGCCACAGCGTCTGCTTTCCTGTTTCAACGCTGCGGTGACCAAAGCAGCTGGGCCCTGCCATGCAGATGGGCAGAGACCCTCGACTCCATGCCCACAGCCAGGGGTTCAGGGCACCCAAAATTCACCAGGGGGCAAGAGCACCCTCTCCAGCTGATGGTATCAGGAAAACTGGATGAACAGAAGTCAGAGTCTTTGATGCGGAAGACACAGGAGCTGCCTCCCACACGAGAAACCACGTGCTGTTGATGTGTCCCGTGAGCATTCGCTGAGGATGAGGCTCCAGATTTCTCCACATGGGCTCTGCAGTCCCTGTGTAGTATATAACACGGGCAGTTTGTGACTTTTTTTTTTAAGAGAGTGAGAAAGAGGAAAAATCAACTTTATTTTTCTGTCTGCCCTTCGTTTCTCCAACACTCAGTTGTGCATGCGGTGCTGGAATTTGAACCTGGGTCCTTGTGCATGCCAGGCAAGTGCTCCAACCACAGAGCCACCGCTCCAGCCCCACTTTGTGATCGTTGAAGTATCCTGCAGCTGGTCATGCGTTGCCCACGGAGTGAGGCATCTGCTGAGGATTCTTCTCAGAAGGCGCCATCATCTTGCTGTTTGCTGAATGGTGATTTCCGTTTCCCTCCTTCCTTCTTTGCCTCTTGGGAATAAGTTTTTGCATTCAATCATGTATTTATATCTGCTATGAACTTGAGGTTATTGTCTCTCATCCTATGGATTTTGATCCATCATGACTGTATTTTATTTCCTGGCTCAAATTCTCCAGACTAATCCATCTGTAACATTTCAAGCTGACCACTGTGTTCATTCAACACACTCCCAGCCTCTTTGGAGCTCTTGATATCTGCCAGGAGAGGTCCTGCTTCAGCCTGTACATTTCTGTTCCACGCCGACATCGGCCATTTCTCCGAGGATCCATGTCTCCTTTAGTTGGAAATTGTCACCTGGGTTTGTTCCGCGTGCTAAGGATGCACACTTGCTCCTAACTGCTTTGGGCCCTACAATCCGGAAGGCCAGCACCAGCAGGTGCACCCAGCCTAGGAACGGGGGGAATGAGAAAGGTCATTTTCCAAGGTCCCAGGATGAGGCCAACAGGGTGAGGACCAAGCGCCAGGCCCTACAGAATCCATAGTCACCTTTCCTGTGCTCACATAGCCACAGGCTGTGCTTTGGCCTCTGGGGAGTGGACCCATCTCCTTGGTCACAGGCCCAGGGGCCTGATTACCCATGCCCAGGGCACCCACAAACACCTCAGGTGAGCCAGGTACAGATTGTGACAGCCTCAGATCTGGCTGCATTCTGCACACTTCATTACCCCCAGACAAGAAGCCCCCATGCCCTCGGGGCTCCACCACCCCCAGACAAGAAGCCCCCATGCCCTCGGGGCTCCACCACCCCCAGACAAGAAGCCCCCATGCCCTCGGGGCTCCACCACCCCCAGATGAGAAGCCCCTGTGTCCTCGGGGCTCCACCAGACGAGAAGGCCCGGTACCCATGTGGATTCCGGGCTCCACCACCCCCAGACCTGAAGCCCCCGGTCCGCGTGGGTTTGCCGGCCGCTGTCTTTTCCGTGTAATGATCTGACGTGGGTTGTGGCGAGCTGGCTGGTCTGAAACTCAGATCCTAGCCGTCTTATTTTTAGTCCCACTTCCTTCCTAATGAGCCTAAAACCAGAGAAACTTTCTCTTCGGAATTGGGCTCGGAGGAGGCTTGAGGAGGCTGGCTGCCACAGCCTTGTATAAACTGTCCACTTAAAATCAATCTTCCTTGTTAGCAAGAAAAACAACGGAAGCAGGTTTCTCTAAAGCACCCTACCTGAATCAGTAGAAACACAGGGTTTTGAGAAGCAATTGATAAACTAATCCCATTTCTACAGACGGTGGCTAAGCAAAGCCCGGGCTGGCAGTCTCCTCTCTGTGCTGGGCCTGATGAGGGCACACTGGGTGAAGAGGAGCAGGGTGCACTGGAATCACATCTTTCATATAGATGGAAGGAGAATTACTTCCATGCCTATGTTTCAGGCAGCTTGATTTAAATGTAAATGACAGCGCCACATCAAAATAGGAACTGATTTGAGAAAATAACGGTGAACAAGCATTCCAGTCCTCCCACCTTCCAGCACGTCCTTCCCTCAGGCTGCACCACACACCAGCGGCAGGGTCGGGTGGGCCTCCCTGCTCCTGGCCAGCACCACAGCTTGTCACCGCCTGCTGTCGCTCTGCTTATGCGTGGGTCCTGCCTTCGTCCAGCCTCAGACCTGCGCACAGTGTGTCCCTCCTGCATAGGATCCGGGTCCTACCTTAGACTTGCACACAGTGTGTCCCTCCTGTGCAGGACCCAAGTCCAGCCTTGGACTTGTTCACAGGTGTCCCTCCAGTGTAGGACCTGAGTCTGGCCTTGGACCTGCACACAGTGTGTCCCTCCTATGCAGGACCCTAGCCCAGCCTTGGACTTGCACACAGTGTGTCCCTCCTGTGCAGGACCCACACCCCTCTCAGGTGTGTCACCTCAGTGCCAGGAAGTCAGACTTCATCACTGTTAAAAATAATTGAGTAAAATGTAAATAGCATAATATTAACCATGCAGGGAGCAACACTGATTCCACAATGCTGTAAATCAATATTGGGTCTAGTTCCAGAACTTTCCACCACTCCAAAGTGAAACCGTCCCCATGAAGCCATGTCCCCTGTGCCCTCTCCCCACCCTGGCCAGGTCTGGTCTATCCCACGTCTGTCCATACCACCTCCTCTAGGCACTTCCTGTACGTGGCATCACCTGGCATCCTCCGCCCAGCATGGCGTCTCGGTGCGCACCCTCGTTTCCACAGCTGTGGATACTGTGTTGCACACGTGTGCTGCGTTCTCTGACTCTAGCTGTCCATCAGATTTTGTTTCCACCTGGGCTTGTGTGAATAGTGCCACCCTCAGCAAGCGTCCACTGTGTATCTTCCGACGCCTGTTTTCCCTTAATTCACACCTACACGTCAGAGTGGAACTGTTGGTTCCAATAATTCTGTGATGCCCTCAGCTTGAGCTGAGGGCCAGAAGAGGGAGGTAGGTCATGGTTTCCTTGGTCAAAGATCCATCAGTCCGCTAGTCTGCTCAGATACCCTTGAAGTCGAGGAGCCCGTCCAGCTCTCCATGGCTGCCCAGGAAGCACCTTTAGTCACCTTACGTGACTCTGCATGAGCTGGGTGTCCTCATGTCCAGGTCACACGGTAGATGGGCTTTGGCCATCTGGGGCCTGGATTAGCTGGAGAGTCCCAGGTGCTGTCAGGGTCTCGGTCAGCTGGTGGCTGCCCACAGTAGCTTGGGGGCTGCTGGGGAGCCTCCATGCATTCTCCCCGGCTGGCCTCCAGGGACAGGGGCTGTCATCAGGGCATCCTAGTGGGAGTGTCGAGAGAGATGGAGAAGTGACCTCTGCTGGAAGCCGGGATGTGGTGGCCAGGGCTCCCCGTGGTCAGCTGGTCACAGGGCAAGTTCACGCTCCAGGGCTGGATGTGCACACGGGGGAGTTGGTGGGCAACCTTGGGGGACTCTGTGGATAGGTCAGCTCTGGGTTGGAGGAATGGACTTTCCCACCTCGTGTAGTGGGTTGGGCATTTGGGAGTGCAGACACCAGCCGGTTATTGCTCTGTGGTCATTTGCTTTATCTCCCTATCATGATATTTGGAAAATCATTCAGTACTTTGGAACAGTTCCTCTAGCTAAAGTCACTTTATCATACGTACACAAGTGTGGAAATGCCCGTTCAAGAAGACTGTAAACAGTGAGTCAGGGGCAAAGCCCTGCTGAGGCCCGTGGGCCCTGTGACCTCGGTCACCACCCTGCAGGTCACACTTGGTGGAGAGAGGTGTCAGCACGGCAGCTATGAAGCTTTTCCTCCTGTCCCGCTGAGATGCCCAGCTCACACCCTCCTTCAGACCCGGTGATCCCTCTGCCTGGAATCACTTCCCCCGGATTTCACTTGACACGTCCTTGGAAGTAGAGCTCAGATCAAAGGCCACCCCTTGACAGGGCCGCCCCGCACTTCCATCAGAGGAAGCCCGCTTTGTCTGACTCCAGCACTGCTGGTCACCCTGGCCTGTGCTGGCAGTGGTGGCCAGGCCACGTGCAGGTGTAGCAACCTGTGTGCCCAGCAGCTTACAGAATAACGCCAGGTTGTTGGGGCTGATGCCGTCTACGGTCCACTCTGGCTGTCTCCTAACCTCTCCTTCCGTCAACTTACACTTCTGCGGTTTCAGGGACCTGTGAGGCTGTCACAGGGACTCAGCAAGTGACACCTTGTGCTTCTGAGAGGATCTAGCTTGTGGATGGTGCTGTGCGTCGTGTCCAGGGCCCCGGGCAGTCTCGGCAGCCCTAGTCTTTCTTCTCGGTGAGGAGGTGATCTCTATGAGTGGGACTGCTGCTCTGGTTTAGCAAGAGGAGCGCCCGGTGTAGAGTAGGTGCTCAATGAATAGGTGTTTGGCAGGGGCCCTGGGCCTCCTGAGGAAGTGAGGGAAGGAGTGACGCAGCTCCTGCCTGGAAAGTCCTTTCTGAGGCTGTGAAATTCTCCCAGAAGACTTGGGAATCCAGGTTCCTTGTGCTGCGGTACCCAGGGAAGTCACTCCACAGATGGCAGACAGACAGGTCGCCAGGTGCCCTCATCCTGCACTCGCAGGTGAGAGAGGCATCCTGGTCCCCAGTCTCTAGGGCGGGCCCATCCTTCAGAGCCATGCTTTTGGCCGTGCCATCCCCTGGACTACCACGGTCCGATGCGCTCTCGGGAAGGTCTCCTGCTGCAGCCATGGTGGTAACGTGGAGCTGTAGGAAACATGAGCCCACTTCCTCCTTCCCACCTTGATTCCCATCTTCACCTGCATCCCTGCCTGCCTCTCAGAAGATGCGAAGTCAAAGCTCCTGTGTCCCCCAGCGTGGTATCGCAGGTGTGCCGTGAGCTTGTTCCTTCTCCTGGCCTTTGGTTGTTCATCACTCCAGGTTCCGGCCGCTCTGGACCATGGGCAGACTCATCAGCTTCCTGGGCTGTGCACACCTGTGCACCTGGGACACAGATGTCACTTGTAGGGTAGGACACTCCGGGGTGGCTCAGACTTGGCTTTTGTGCAGATATTCTCTATGCTTCAGCTGCATCCACGGGCTCTGGGGAGCTGTGCCCTCGGTCAGTGCCTGGCCCTGCTAGGGCTGGGGCTGGGGCGGGGAAATGTTCACTCTGCAGTGCATTCCCAGTTGCACCTGGAGGCATGACACTCCCCTGGGGCTCTTCCGGGTGGGCCAGCCTGCAGCTGCCTGCTCAGCAACCCTCCAGGCTGCCACTCTCTAGAGTGCCTCGGCCCTGGGTCCTGCAGATGGGCTCCCTCTTAGGGTGGATTTTGCGGAAGGAGAGGCTGGGCAAGGCTCTTTCTGTGAGTGGCTGGGAAATTCTTCTCGAGAGAAGCCTGGCAGGGGGAGGAGGGAGGAGATGAAGCAGGGCAAGAGGTCCCAGCAGGAAGTGGGCTCAGAGCTCAACTCAGCTGGCTTCCGAGTGCTCTGCCTCCCGGGCAGTGCCCCTGAGTTGAGCCCTGAGGCAGAGGCTGGTCTGCTCTCCCCATCTGTCAGGGCTCAGTGGTCATAACCTCCAGGTGACATCAGCAGAGGCACTACCCATGTGCCACACACAGGAACATATCAGGAGATTGTGAGCTGCCAGCATCCATCTTCACAGGGGGAGCAGCCTGGGTGGGGAGAGTTTGTCCTGCTCACCCGTAAGAGGGCGACTGGGCACACACTCCCGTCCCCCGCCAGCCACCAACGGGGGCATTTCACTCTCAGTGCGTGCACGATCTATGTTAACCGTGTTGTTGCTGAGAGTGCACACCATCCCTGTCCATCCACGGCACTCAGGACGGGGCTATGGAAGGTGCTCATCCACAGCCACGGTTCGGACCCCCTCTGCCTGCATCACTCTGTGCAATGGAGGAAGGAGTGTGCTTCCGACTTAGGAAAAGCCCCGGGGGAAGTCTGCAGTGGGGAAAGTGAATAGCTGATCGCGTTGGTTCTGAGTAAGTCCTGCGTTAGAACCCTCGGTGAACACGACTAGGGATCAGAGTTACAATGCAGCTGCTTTGGCAGGTACCTCTGTGTGCTCCCGGGGTCAGGTGGGGGGTCATGCAGTGTGGGGCTTTGTGTCACCACGGCCGACCTGTCTCCAGCGCTTTCCGTGCCATCTGTCCACACCAACGGGAAGCATGATGCCACCGGGATCGACACAGAGGTGCATTTCCATATACCACGTGTGTTCTCTCTTTCTCTAACTCTAAATACAGCCGCATTGCTGGGCCGTAGTTAGAACACCAAATACCATAGTTTTCCTTTACGAAGCTAGCGGGGTTTTCTTTGCTGTGAAAGGCACTCATTAGGCTCCTACTAATGGATAAAGTGTAATTAACGTTGTCTCGAGGCTAATTTTCATTTACGCTGCCATTCCTCATCAGCCGAACATCATTCTCAGGAAAAGTCAATGCATCACTTTTATTAGCCTAGTTTGCACTTTAACACCAGGAAAATTAATTCAGGCTACATTAACGTACTTCACTTCAGATACAATGGTCTGATCGACTCTGTCCTTTATGAAGTGTCATTTAGAAGCGAATTGCACGCAGCTGCATGAAAAATGAGCTCACCGCTCAACATGCGCTCTAATGATTTTTCTAAGGCGAGCAGAGTGCCAGGGAGAAGAGGGAATGGAACTTTTTTTTCATATTTTCCCAGCTCTGGAGTGGGATTTTCAGTGAGTGTAAGCCCTTAAAAGATTCACTTTGATTCCTTATTAAACTGCTCCTCTGGAAGATTTCTACGTTTGGATTTTCTACCCCAGCAAAATCAAGGGTGTGCTCAAGATTAGGGAGCTCTCAGACCCGTTTTGCAAGGATCACAGAGCAGGGTGACCCTCTGCTGCTTTTCCAGGTTTATATTTTAGCAGCGATGCTTCGGGTCCCACCAGAAGCCTCAGTTCAGTTCTCTCCTAAATGAATAGAAAGTCCTCTTCCCTAAGAAAATTCCTCAGGGGGCACAGGAAGTGGACCAATGGTGCTTGGCCACCGCAGTTCTTTCCTGGCAGTCCACTGGAGGAACACCTACCTACTTAAGGTGTCCGTGCGTCACTGAGATTTGGCACTGACCATTCTCCTGTAAGAGAATCCCATTTCTGAGGTGTCACTCCTAATCACCAGTCAAATGACAGTGCCGTCCCCTGTTGCATGGCACGCTGTGGACTGGTGTCTCCTGAGCCACAAATGTTGTGCTTGGACTTCACAGTGTGGTCAGTTTTGCTTTCCGTTAATTTTCCTTGCAAAGTTTTGCATCATGAAATTTTCTGTAAAGTTCCGGATTTTCCCATCATCCCCCAGAGACTTGCGTTTGAATCCTGCTGGTTCCGGGGTCGCCTGCTTGGACTCCCAGGACCTACCCCACGGCTCTGGTTGGGGCCTGTCTAGTGCGTGTGTGGTCTCTGATCTCAACACTGCCCACAGCCTCCCGCAGAATGGAGCCACTCGTTCATGCCCAGGGTGCGGGTCCTGCCTGCTGTTCATCGACCTTTTTCTTGTTTTGCCTGAAGTTCTGGACAACTTGGAGCTGGCTGTTAAGACCGCTTGAAGAAAAGCTTTGACTTTTAAAACTTTTCCAAAACAAGTGTCTACTTTTTTAAACTTCATGTTTGTCAGTGATGTTGAGGATTAGAGATGGATATTAAGACTTTAATAATGCACCTTAATAAGACATGCATAAATCCTTACGGCATTCAATTCTAATCACCACTTAGAAGTTCAATGTTTCATGTCATATTTTAAAGTTCCATCATTAAATATGCATGATTTTTTTAAAGCAAAATTATCTTTATTCCTCCTGGAAGCAAAGCCCACAGAGCTCTTAATGCCCATGAGGCCTCTTGAAACCACGAGTTCTTTAGCTTCCTAAGAAGAAATGCGGGTGCATGAGTGGCCACTTGACCCTGGATGGTCAAGAGCTGTGTGTCCTCTCCTGGGGTTATGGTGGAGTCTTGAGGGTTGGGCTCATTCTCACCCACATCTGCCTAGACCTTCTCTTCTTTGGAGATTTCCATCCCACACTTTCCACTGACCTAGATCCCCAGCAGTTGCAGAGTCCCTGAGCACCCAGCCTAGGAGCAGAGGGGCCACATGCACCCCCAGGAGTCCCCTCCCCAGCACAGCCCCAGGAACACACGCAAATGCACGTTAAGAGCTCCCCTTGAGGCTGGGAGCTTGCCAAGGGTGGGCAGGGAGCCTGACCCACACTGGCCCAAGGCCAGGTCTGCATCCAGCCCTTCTTGCTGCCTCTGGCCTGGTGCCAGGCTCCCTGATCTCTGGCCAGTGAGGATTCTCTCACTGCAAAAGCAAGATGATGGACAACCTGAAAATTGGTGGCCACCCAGGGCTGGACATGCTTCTCGTATATGGAGCTTGGGACTTCAGACGACAGTACCTGCACAAGTGGCCTTTGTAGACTTCAGGAGGCTTTGCTGGGCCAGCACTTCCCAAATGTCACCACATTCCAAAATGTGTGTGACACCAGGTTCCTTGGCAGGGGTGGCCAGAGTAGCCGTGGGACTTCCTGAAACACTATTTCTTCCTGTTGTGTGATTATGATAAACATCATCAGCAAAGAACTAGGTACAGTGCTGAATTTGTCTATAATTACCCAGTTCCATCTTTTTAAAAAGTTATTGGCAAGAAACTTTCAGCTTTCCTGCCTGGGCATGACTTTAAATATTGGTTTCATTCTTGGAATGGCCACATCAAACCTTTTTAAATGATTCTTCTGGATTCTTGATAGCATTGATGAATGAGTGGCGAAGACCGTTTTTTAATCATTTTTACAAGCATTCGAAAACGTCTGCTGTTGAAACCGTCATCTTCTTTCCTTGACAAATTTAACGTCAGAATTTATGGTAGCAGGAGTAGATCTCACCAAATAGAACTTTTTTGCATCAAACATTTCAAAATAATGAAGAAGCCCTACTTTGACAGCAATGTCTCTAAGTTTTGATCTCATGGAGCAGGAAACATGTGGGCAGGTAAGAAAAAATAAAAAACTCCCTATAGTCAAATAAATAAAACGAAGTCAGGAGAGATGGCCAGGCTTGTGTCTGAGCTTCTGTTCAACCTTGTTCTTTCCCCCGCCCATGTCCAAATCCCTGGGGTTCAAAGCTCCTTGGGGTTGGGCCTTTCCTGCTTGCTTCAGAACCCTTAGCACCAAATCAGCATCTCTTCCTGCAAGACTTTGTCCTCTACCCTTTTCTTGCTTTAAAGTCTCAGAAGGTGAGACAGCTGGCAAAGTTGCCGCCAGTCACACAGGGCACCTGGTGCTAACGCACCAGGATCCCTCAAGTGAATGCGGTGCTTTTGGTTTTGCATAATGAAGCACGCTCTACCCAGAGTGTTTTGCATTATGTAAGAACAATACGTCATTTTGGCCTTGTCATTAATTCTCAGGGTAGTGCATTAGGTAAACAGATTGCGCGTCATTATACTTAGAAAGTTTGCAGGAAACCGGAGGCAGGGTTCCTCCTATGGCACCGTCTTAAACAATAAGCACTTAGTGATTGATTGTTTAAAACCATCCGTGCAAGTGGGCAGTGACTCATTCGTAGTTTCCCTCCTTTGTCTGGTGCTGAAGAGAAAATGCAGAAAGCCACCTCCGCAGAGCAGAGCGGCCGCATGCCTGGAACTGGTAAATGTATCTCGCGCCTGCAGGACTTTATCTGAGGAACAGATTTTGATGGCGCGCTAGGATTTAGGTCAGTGGATAATTCCACACAAAGAGCAAATCTTAAAGCTATTGACAAAAGAAGGGACACAAATAACTGGCAAATTCCATAAATCCCCCGCTTGTAAGTAGCTCTCTTTTCATGGATTTATCGTAAGTGTCCTTGAAAGCTATCTGAAAAAATAAATTTGCAGGCTTTCCCCAGTTGGACAGTATCGTTTTCCAAGTTGCCCACAATAATTCACCCTAAAAGCTACGATTCAACAAAACGGTGTCTTGAGAAGCAAACGTCTTATCTTTGGCCAGCGATTCAGAAAGAAACCTCGCCCAGAAGGGAGGTCAATGAGCTACATGGACGACGAGAGTCTCCTGAGTGGGGACTCTTTGAAAATGCCCCCTGGGAGTGGGGAGGTGGGGAGGTGGTCTAGTTTGGGGAAGGTGTCTGGCTCTCAGGTGCTGGTGTTGGAAGATGGGCTCTGTCCCTGAGACAGCATGTGCCTGGCGGAGCCCAGAGGCAGAGGGGACACGCAGCAGGCACCGCCCAGCGCATGCTGTGCAAACTCACCCTCCAGCCCACTTGGCAGGGCAGCCCCAGAACCGCAAGACCCCAAACAAAGCAGTCCTGTCCCTCTCCTCTCTGGGCTGCTCTCCCCTTCCCAGTGGCTGCTCCTCCAGGGCAGGGTGGACCCTGCTTTCAGGCTGGGGTTTAGCAGCCTGCAGGGGTCCCTGGACCTGGGAAGGGCCAAATGATGCTGGAGGAACCTGGAGCACAAGCCACACTGACCTTGAGTTCTTCCTCCTACCCCCACCCCACCCTGCTGCTTGGCCTCAATCTGCAATGATTGGTTTTGTGAATCTCAACTCCAGGGAGAGTTCCGTTTTCTAAGCACACAGTCTGTGTTCCTAGCGTCTTTCCAGCTTGGCAAGTGGCACAGAGTTAAGCCCCCACTAGGTGGCTTTGCCACCGCAGCGCCACCCCACATCCGGGTTCTACATGGAGCCACTCTGATTTGGGGGGATTCTCTGCTCCTATTTCTGCTATAAGCTGAGTGTTCGTCTTTAAGTGGACTCCACTTTTAAAGTAATAAATATGTCATCTAAAGATACTTTGTGTCACTTTTATTGCTGTTACTTACAGTGAAGTAACGGTGAAAATGGGTCCATTTTCAAACAGACATCTGCAGAGCCGCTTCTCGTTAGGGGAAGGTCCCCTGCCCTTAGGAAGAGGGGAGAGGGAGGTTGACCCACAGTGTTAAGGGGTGGCTCGGGCATGCTAGCACCAGCCTGGTGTGACTTTAGCCAAGGAGCAGAATGCTGCTGTAGGATGCCCCGGGATGCCTGCATCTCGCTGAGTCATTGGAGGTCATCCTAAGGTGACAACCATGAGCTAAAGCAAAACCGCTTCCATATCCATCTTTCCAGACCCTCCAGACCCAAGCAGAGATGCCACTTTGTAGATCAGATACAGTCCCACTTTCCATCCTGTTGAAAAGCAGTGGATGTGGAAGCAGGAGCGTCCCTGCAAGGTGGAGCAGAGGGGACAGAGTTCCCTAGAAGATGGGAAATGTGGTCATTTCAAGTTCAGCCTCTGTCACCCACAGTAATGGCCTCCTGTCACAGAGCTGTGGGTGCACAATACGTCTCAGAGATGATTCTCATACATCTTCAACCTGCAAAATCAAAAACATTTCTGCTCCTGAATTAGAAGTCAGATACAAGTGCTCTTTATGATGGGATTGCGTTTGACAATAAAGAAACACCAATCTGTGAAGAACCTCGTGGGGTCACATTGTTAAAACTTGTGGAATTTCACAGTAAGTACTTAATTAATCATGTTTCCAGTGAATACAGCTGATGAAGCTCGTAGGCGAGCCTCCCAAATTACAATCAAGACATATTGATGGCTGGTTTGCTGGCCTGCCAGGGGAATGGGTCCCAGGTCAGATTTCCTAGGGATCTGGTGGGAGCATGGTTTCCACCTCAGCAGGTCTGGAGTGGCCCAGCTCCCTCCCAGGGAGGTGGCATCCATGCCATTGCTGTCACTCCAGAGAGGCTTTCTCAACTGACATTCAACCACCCCCACTTTTAAAAAGTCCCCTGTGCCCTTTCCTGGGGAGAAGAGGGCTAAAATTTCCATGAGATCATTACAGTACAGGGTTCCTGCCTTAACTTTGGGTTACAAAGCCGAGAAGAGCAATCTGCTTGTTAAGCCACTGTGGTCACCACCTGGTCTCCCAGAGCAGCTCATCGGGAGTCTTTCTTTCCCCTAACAATATCACTGCACCTGGAAAAAACAACATCCTTTTCATCTCCTTCCAATCATTTTCACGAAGGTTACTTATCAGCTACTTTTTTGGGGGAAATTATACTCCAAAAATAGAATCTTGATGTGCATGTCCAAGGTATTTTAAGATGCAAGTTTTTCTCTGCCCTTCGCAGTGAATCTTTGAGGTGGCAGTCACAGGAGCCACCATCGATGGCAGCAGGACCCCTGAAAAGCAAACCTACATGCCCTGCAAGGTACTCAAACCTGTTTCTTCACAAATGCAAGTTATTCCTGGTCATGACTGTAATTACCTGTGATGAATTCCAAAGGGAGGCGAATGTTTTGACAGGTGACCGGGTCTGAGGATGAGCAGCAATCTGAAAGCACCTCCGGGCCTTCGTTAGCGGAAGGCACCAGGAGCCCAGCTGCTCGGGAGTGCAGCTCTGCGATTTCGTGCCTCAACCTGAGCTTCAAGCCGGTAATACCCCGTTCACTCATGCAGCCCCTCACGCCCACACACACGCTGGGCTCTGAGCGTGCAGGGGACGCCGCTGTCACGGAGGTCAAAGGGAGATCTCTAACTGTCCAAGGACGTCATATCCGTCCAGACATGGTGCTGATGGCACCCGAGCACTGCGCTGCGCTGGGCACCGTTTGCGGGGGAAACGTGATGGTAAGATTGCAGCGCACACTGATGCCCTGCTGAGTGGTCAGGCACTCCCAAGAAAACCGTCTCAGCACCTTGGTCTTCCAGGAGCCTCGAGTGGTACCCTGCGGGCTGTGGGGTCTCCATGGCAACCAGCCAGCCTCGAGAGGGTGGGGCTTCTGGTCCTGGGGAAGCTTAGCTTTGGCCCAGCTTTCCGGCAGAGGCACAGGGGATAAATCGCTACCGAAAGGAAAATGAGGGAAGAACAAAGGTAGAGCCAGACGTCCTTATGTGCATCCGGGACTGGCTGCAACCACTGACTCCAGACTTAACGAGCCGCAACTCCACAGTGCTGGAGCTTATCAGATTCCTAGGAGATTCCTCTTCCTCAGCACCCTGCGGTTCCAGGTGGCTGGCTTGATTTTTCCTGTTCTGATCTTGCCATCGCTGTCACTCCCTCACCAGGTGCAGCCCCCAGCTCATGTCACCGCCTGTCCTCCTGGGGACATCTGTCACATCTCCATCCATCAGTCAGCAGCAGTAACCGAAGCCCTGTTGTTCCAGAGTCTTTGCTGACAAGATACTGGGTTCTGCAGCCTGAACAATTAAATCCACTCTCTGCTCCCAGGGCACCCAACTAAGCCTGGCCAAATAATGAGGCGTATAGGGTTGGGCTGCAGAGGGCCAGCAGGGCTTTCCCATAGTCCATGCCACGTGTGGGTCCCAGGCTTCTTTTCCTGTGCTGTGGTCAGCCTGTCCCAGTATCCACCACCCAATTAGTCTCTGACTCCCTTGGTCAGTGGATGCCTTGCATCCAGCAAGTGAAGTACTTCATTGCCTAATTGAATATTTATTGAGTAACTATTATGTGCCAAGCACCACTAAAGGCCGGAGAAATGAAACAGAATTCAAGGCTATCAAAAGCCCTGTTCTCTTATAACTGGGAGATGGAAGGAAGGAGGGAGGAGGAGGAAATATCTTATTCTGAAATTCAGACCTCACAGGAAATAACATTAGGTAAGAACTCAGATTGGGTGGTCTGAAAGTTTTCTCCAGAGAATCACTAAACAAACTGAAAGATCTGGTGGTGGAAAGAGCCATTCTGCAAAGATAGAAAAGCAGCATGACAATGACAGGGGGTCTTGAGAGCGCCCTGACGCTGCTCACCCAGCTGCCCCAGCTGCCTGGCTTTCAAACAGCTACGTGTGCAGAACCACCTTCCTCACCCTCTCACCCTTGCTCCATGTCCTCTATGCTGTGCTCCTTCCCCCAAGCTCCTGGGTGGTCCTGTGACCTTGGCCTGGCCCCTGAGAGCCTGTTTTCCCTTTGGCCATCTTGACTGGTCTGTGCCAGGGAGTGCAGAGGGGCTTCCTGAACGTCCTTGGTGCTGCCTCTGGGAGAGAAAAGAAAAGCCGTTTTGCCATCAAGATGCTCCTGCAGGAGTGATGAGGCCAGGAACCTGGGGCTGCCTGAGGGCGGGAGATGGCCCCAGGCTGCTGGCCTCACGTGGGGCACCCCGTCCCCTGACCGTGGGATGCGGGACGAGTTCCTCTTCCTCCTGCGTAGTGGGCCCCACGCTGGCCTTCAGCTGGCCCTGCAGACCATCTACACCCACCAGAGCCTGCCATCCAGGGTCTTCCTGTGACTTGAAGTCCCACCAGGTGGTGTCCTGCCCTGATCCTGCCTGCTTCTCCTCAGCTCCAGTGCACGTGTTTACCATTGGTGACATCTGTGGCCTCAGCTGCCTTTCACAGGTCTGCAGAGTCCTCTTCCTGCCCACAAGGTCATGTGCACCCACCTCTCCCCGCAATCCTCCTCTCTCACTCTCCCTGAGGAAGCAAAATCCTCTCCTGATCCGTGAAGCTCTCCTGGCCACTGTGGCCTTCCCTCATCTCACTCCGACTCTCTTGGTGTGGTGAGGAAGACACAGAACCTGGAGCCAGGCTGCCTCCGTCCACATCTCAGCTCCATGGCACCAGGCAAGGGACCTTGAGCCAAGGCCTTCCCTTCCATTCACTCCAGGGTAGGAGCACTGGATTGGGCCAGGAACTTAGCCCTTCCTCAGTCAAAATGCCAGTGCCTTCTGGATCCCACCAGAAAACTCAGCCTCCGGTCATCCATAGTCCACACCACTCAGCCTCCATTTGCCCATAGTCTGTGCCATTCAGCTTCTGGTTACCCATAGTCCATGCTGCTCATCCATAGTCTGTGCCTCCGGTCATCCATATTCCACACTGCTCAGCCTCTGGTCACCCATAGTCCCTGCCGCTCAGCCTCCGTTCGTCCGTTGTGCTGCTCAGCTTCTGGGCATCCAGCAGAGTAGTGGGGGAGCAGACTGGAGGAAGAGACACCAGAACACAAGCATCTGGCTGTCCTTCATCACTGTGCAGAAGCGCCTCTTGCAAGCATTCTGCACCCTTTCCTCAGGCCACGAGTCCCTGTAAGGAGGGGAGGCCCCCGGACAGCAGCGAGCTGGGTTCACTAGGTCCCACAGCAAGGGTCAAGTTTTGTGTGGGCCATGCTCCCTTTGCTTTTTTAAATTATTCTTTTCTTAAGGAGTTGAGTTGTTGGACAATCAAATGTGTATAAAGTAACAATATGATATGCATTTGTTCTTAAATCATAATTACCCCTATCGCCCACACTCCAGTCTCTTGATTCTTCTATATTACACCCCTATAACAGATATAGATGTCCATGTATATATAATTGTAAATTTTCCGGAATTAAATGATTTCATAAGTATTACTTGACTTATCGGGGAGTGGAGAATATGCTATATTGTTGATTGTCCCCCTAGATCTCTTCCTATCCTCCCTTCCTCTCCCGCTTACCAGACCTCTCCGCTCCCCCTCCCGCATGTACGTGCCTGTGGTTCCCATAGATCATGTGCTGCTGTGCCTTTGCTAGGTCGAATACATGAGTCTGACTACCTTTCGCCCAAGCCTGGGTTTAACTTTAGCTTCCACAACTGAGGGAAAACATTTGCCCCTTGATTCTTGGGATTTGGCTGACTTTGCTCAGCATTTCTTCCATTGCCATCTGTTTACCTTCAATACGTGCAATATCATTGTTCCTAATAGCTGAGTAGAACTCCACCGCGTGTGTATCAGAGCTTCTGGATCCATTCATCCAGCGAGGGGCATCTGGGTTGATTCCATAATTTAGCTGTTGTAAATTGAGCTGCTGTAAACATTGTTTTTGCTTTGTGCTGATTCTAGCTCCACTGAGAAAGTACCCAGAAGAGGGTTGGCTGGGTCATACAGTGGGTCAATTCCTAATTTTCTGAGGAGTCTCCACACTGCTTTCCAGAGCAGCTGCATCAGTCTTCATTTCCACCAACAGTGCACTAGTGTTCCTATCTCCCCACCCCTGCAGCCTCTGCTATTGTTTATATTATTCATCTTTGCCAACCAGATTTGAGTGAGGTGAAATCTTAAGGTAGTTTTGATTTGCATTTCTCTGATTACTAGTGATTTAGAACACTTTCTCATGCATTCATTGGCTTGCTCAATTTCCTCTGTTGAGAAGTTTCTGTTTAGCTCTCTGGCCCATTTATTAATTGGATTGTTTGTGATTTTGGTATTCAGTTTTTTGAATTCTTTGTAAATTTTGGATATTAGTCCCCTGTCAGAGGGGTCACAGGCCATGATTATCTCCTATTCTGGAGGTTCTTTCTTGACGATTTCGACCAATTCCTTGGCTGAGCGAAAGCTTTTTAATTTAATGGTCTCCCACTCAGTAATTATTGACTTAATTATTTTACTTTTGGAGTTTTGTTGAGGAAGTCATTTGCAACTCCCATTGCCGGTGTGTTGGTTGTAATTTTTCTTCTAGCAGTTGTATGATAGCTAGTTTAATTCCTAATTCCTTGATCCATTTTAATTTGATTTTTGTGCAATGTGAAAGATAAGGATCTAACTTCAGTTTTCTGCAGTGGCTTTCCAGTTTGTCCAGCACCACTTGTTGAAAGGCTGTCTCTCCTCCATGTTATATTTTGAACACCTTTGTCAAAGATCAGATGTTGAAAGATTTGTGGGCTTGTCTCAGAGTCTTCTGTTCCATTGGTCTTCATTTCTATTTTGATGCCAGTACCATGCTGTTTTTGCTGCTACAGCTCGATAGCATAATTTTAGATCTGGTGTTGCAAAACCACCTGTTTCATCTTTCTTGCTTAGTAATGTTTTGGTTATTCTGGGTTTCTTGTTGTTCCAAAAAATGAGAGAATTGCTTTTTCTATATCTGTAAAGAATGACATTGGTATCTTGATGGGGATTGCATTGAATCTATATAGTGCTTTTGGCAGAAAGGCTATGTTAATTATATTAATTCTGCCTAACCAAGAGCATGGAATATCTTTCTGTCTTCTCAGGTCGTCTTCAATTTCTGTCTTCAGTATTCAATAATTTTCATTGTAGAGGTCTTTTACTTCCCTTGTTAGTTTAATTCCTCAGCATTATATCATTTTTGAGAACATTGTGAATGGGACTGATTTCCTTATTTCTTCTTCTACCCTATTATTGTTAACATACAGGAAAGCTGTTGATTTATGGATGTTGATCTTATACCCCACTGCTTTGTTAAATCTGTTTATAAGCTCAAGCAGTTTTCTGGTGGAGTTTTTGGATCCTTCAGATATAGGATCATATCATGGGCAAAAAGGGATAGTTTGACTTCCTCTCTTATCCCTTTAATTTCCTTCTCTTGCCTGACTGCTCTGGCTAGAGTCCTAAGGATGACATTGAATAAAAGTGGTGAGAGCAGGTAGCCTTGTCTTTTTCCCAAGTTTAGTGGAAATGCTTTCAATTATTCTCCATTTAGTATTATACTAGCTGAGAGTTTGGCATATATGGCCTTTGCCAAGTTAAGACACGATCCTTTGATCCCTATTTTCTCTATAGTTTGAGCATGAATGGGTGCTGGATTTTATTGAAGACCTTTTCTACATCTACTGAGACGATCATGTGGTTTTTGTCCTTAATTCTGTTTAAGTGATGAATCACATGTTTTAATTTGTGTATGTTGAACCAGCGTTGCATACCTGGAATGAAGTCCACTTGATCGTGATGAATTATCTTCTTTATGTGTTTTTGAATGACGTTTGCTAGAACTTTATTAAGGATTTTTATGTCTACGTTCATCAGGGATATTGGTCTGTAGGTTTCTTTTTT
>PVKS010021792.1:0-34676 GCA_004027875.1 Aplodontia rufa | reverse complement strand
AGAGAAATAACTTTATTGAGTTTTTCACATGGCCTTCGTTGCTCCAACACTCAGTTGTGTACGTGGTGCTGGGGTTTGAACCCGGGTCCTCGTGCTTGCCAGGCAAGCGCCGAAACCGCTGAGCCACCGCTCCAGCCCCCCCTACGTATACTCTTAATCCCACAATACATTGCTATTATTTTTGCTTTAAACAATAATCATTTAAAGATATGTAAATGTACAGATTTATTGAAATCTTTAAACACTTCCCAAATATTTAACCTTTTTTTTTTTAAAGAGAGAAACAACTTTATTTAGTTTTTCACATGGCCTTCGTTGCTCCAACACTTAGTTGTGTACACGGTGCTGGGGTTTGAACCCAGGTCCTCGTGCTTTCTTTGTATTTGTCCTGCCTGTGGTTCATTGAATTTCTGAATCTGTAAATTGGTGTCTTCTATCAGTTTGGGAAATTTTTTGTTCATTATTAATTTACAGTGTTCTGTCCCATCAGTTTTCTAAATCTTAGTGCTCTGTCTGGCTTTTCAACTAGCTGCCAGCTCCATTTGGAGCTGGAAAGTTTCTTTGGTTTCCAGCCATACCCCAGGTTTTCCCTATCTTGTGTTTTTGTTCTACTTCTTTGATCCAGCCTTAAGAGAAATATTTGTTTATATTCTAAAGATTCAGAATCCCACAGGTGTTTATCTCTGGCTTCCTGCATGACCTCCCCTTCAGAAAGAAGCTTCCTGGGTCATAGTGGAGGCACACTGCTTCATGAAATTCTCTTTCAGCTTTCTTGCCTTGCCTTAGGTTTTTTTGCAATCACTGAAGACTCATGGGAAAGAGTTGACAAGTGGGGCTTTTAAGTTGGCCTCCTCTGAATTCTTTTTTTTTTTTTTTTGAGACAGAAGGGACAGTGAGACAGCGAGACTGAGAAAATAAATTTTTAGTTAGTTTTTCACATGGCTTTCATTGCTCTGAGACTTCATTGTGCAGGTGGTACTGGGGTTTGAACTTGCGCATGCCAGGCAAGCGCCGAAACCGCTGAGCCACCCCTCCAGCCCCGCCTCCTCTGATTCTAATCCTTAAGCTGAGTCCATTTGG
The DNA here is from genome assembly GCA_004027875.1 of Aplodontia rufa. Lineage (NCBI taxonomy): Eukaryota > Metazoa > Chordata > Mammalia > Rodentia > Aplodontiidae > Aplodontia > Aplodontia rufa. Next base: position 33,596 of record PVKS010021792.1, on the reverse strand, counting down.
AGCCATGGAATGTTCATTATTTTGGTTAATTTCTCCTAAATCCTGTCAGTGAAAACTTCCTTGTTCTCCCACGTTGCCAGGAATGAGAATAGCCATGGTCTATTCTCTTCTGAAGGTCTTGGCATTTTCTAAAATTTAGCTTAGATTTCCTTGCATCCTCAGCTCTTTTTTTTTTTTTTTTTTTTTGGAGTCAGGGTCTTGCTGTGTTCCCCAGACTAGTCTCTAACTCTTGAGCTCAAGTAATCCTCCTACCTCAGCCTCCTGAGTGCTAGGCTTTCTAATGTTTTTTTTAAAACTCTGATTTTTTTTGTAGTGTGTCCATCTTGTTGTCTGTAGGTTAAGAGTATTGGCATTCTGATCAGAAGTAGAAATCCTGAGCCTTTTATTAGCATTATAAGTTTCAGATCTGGAAGAGACTGTAGTAATCTTGTAGTTTACTTTAGTTGCTTATGAGGAACTGAGACCTAGAAATGCGAAGCTCTTTGTCCAGCTAATTTAGCTACAGATCCTGGAGTAGACCCTAAATCTCTTAGCTCGTGGTTTATTTCTTTTAAAATTAGGAATCTCCAACCAACCATATGATTCTTTCTCTCTATTTGATGAGAGTTCAGAGATTTTTTTTTTGAAGAGGGGACAGTGAGAGAGAGAGAAACAGAATCAATTTTTATTTAGTTTTTCATGTGACCTTGGACACTTTGTTGTGTATGTGATGCTGGGGTTTGAACTCATGTACTTGTGTGTGCCAGGCAAGCGTTGTTAACCACTGAGACACCACTCCAGCCCCAGAGATGTTTTATAAGGTCTTGCACCACTCGATCTTCCTTAGACCCTCAAAAACAACAGCATTATTGTTGACCTGTGGTCTGAAAGCTAAGGTACTAGATGCTATAGATCCTTTAGGGTGGACTGAGACTAGTAAAATCTGAGTAGTGTCGAGGTCTTGTTTATTTTCACAGTACCTACTTTGGGAAATCCTGCTTGTCTGGTTATATAGGACAAAATTTCAGTGATGCAATCCATTCTTGCCACATCAACAGAATAAAAAAGGAGTTAACAAACCTGAAATGTTTTTGTTTCTTCACTCTGAGTGGGTTGAAACCAATTGGGTTGAAAATCAGTTGGTAGACTGATATGTTCACTATAGGGTGAAGCTTCTGATAGAAAGTGTGGAAAGGAAAGTATCATATCTGGGAACCTTTACTGATGTTCCCCAGTAGCAGGTTAGAATGTGATAAGATTCTTTAAAAAATGGTGGCTAGGACTTAGCCTTCTCTAAAATTTCCTATCACAAAATAGGATTTACTATTTACATTAATTTGTTCAGTACAGGTTTTAGAGCACCTACTAATAACCAGATATTATGCTTAGGAAATGCTAATAAAATTACTTAATTCCAAACCTTTTGATTTGTAACAAAAACATCTACAAAAAGGAGAGGATTGGTTTGTGGAAAATGAAGAGTAGAAGATCTGAAGAATTAGATTAAATTAAATTATACAGGGGGCAGGGTGGCAAAAGACAAGGGAATGAGAGAGAATGCTATAAGAAAAGGAGAAAGAAAAGTGAAATATTGCAGGGTACCTGGAAAAATATTTTATGAGCAGCCGCACTTTAACCCTTGGCCTTCTATCACCTAGAAACTTGGTAGCTTTGATGAGAGCTTGAGACATGATCATAGGGAAGGGTGAATGTACTATAACACCACCTCTCTGTGCTGCAGATAAGAGATAGTTCTACATGAATATGAGTAAAGGTCAACCTTTCCTTTTCCAAAAGCAACTGGATTTTTGACTAAGGAGATGTGAGCCTGGCTGGATTCCATTTAACTCAATTTGCTTCACTCTGGAGAAGAGCAAAGTTGGCAAGAGCCTTTGAGGAGGGGCGAGGGAAGGAGTGTGAGGGGGTATAAACAGGTCAGATGACCCGTGTCAGCATTTAACCAGAGAAGCAACAAAGTAGAAGGTGGAAGAGAAAACCAGAAAAGTAAGCTTAAGATGTTTACCTCAAACTTACTCTGCACATCCAGATTTCCTTTTTGACACAGGCCAGATTTTTCTGGTTAGAAGAAAAAGGAAATCCAGTTTCTACATAATTGGGCAATTAGAGTGAAGTTGTTCTTTTTCTGTTGCATTTTGACCTTATACACTTCGACTTGACCCACAGCACCTAAATTTTTCTTGATGTGGCGGTAGGTCAGGTGACTGAGACCTGGAAGTAATTTGGAGAAGAGAGGAGTGCTTGAGGAATATTCAGCCAATGCAGGTTCAGGAAACTTGTCTGATAAGCCTAGGAAGCTGGTGTTCATGAACGCGTGGCCTCTTGCTTTCCACATTATGGTGGATCTCTGAAAGAAGACCAGAGGTAAAACAAAAACCTAGCTTTATTTTTGTCATTCTCTGTACTTTATTATATTCCCCAATTGTTAAAAACAAAATAACATTGACCCCCAGAGAAGCCATATAATGCTGTGCAGTCATTTAATACTGGAAAATTCACAATCTTTTATATATAGATACAAAATGTATGTGTGTGTGTGTGTGTGTTTGTGTATGTATGTTTATAGCTGTTGTGGGGGAAATTGGAAGGATCAGACTGGGGGTGGGCGTTGTGGAGGTGACTGGATTAAAATCAAATGCGTATCATATTATTACCTTACATGCTTTTATGTTTGTACAATAACTCCTTAATTTAAAGAAAACCAACATTGAACCAACTAATTCAAACTTAATTAACGATCCTTCTTCAAACAACAGAACCAGTACTGGTTGATAGGAATGGATAGCTTTTGGAGGCAGAATAATTGGAAGGATACTGGAAAGTTCATTTTAAGTTACTGCTTTGTCTTTCCTTCCTTTCTTTAAGTGTTTAGAATGCACAGCAAGTATGTGGAGCCTAGTTCTTTCTTGGATCTGTTCTGAACTTTGCTTTATGGAATGAAAATGGTAATAAATAGGATATTTGTACATTTTACTGATATGGATAGAGGATGTTCTGACCAGTAATCTGCCTGTCCAGTTGAGTTGTACCTATATGCTGTGTAGTCTAGCAAAGGAGCTCTATGATTGATGTGAAAGACAGGTGATTGGACAGATCAGAATTTAAGATTTAATTGCTGGTAAGGGTCAAAGTGATGAGAATACAGTTTTCTTTCCAGAATCACTAAGAGCAATCATGAGAGGCCTTTGGTTTTTTTTTGCTTTTCATGGCTGCCAGAGACACATCTTAACTTCCCTAATTAGGTCAGATCTCCCCATGTGTAGGCTCTCATAGCATCCTGTACCCATTCTTCAGTACTACTTATCCCCTTTGCATTTGTTTTCTTTTTCTTTTTTCTTTTTTAGGAGACAGAGGTACAGTGAAAGAATCAATTATTTTTTTTTTTTTTTAGGGCTGAGGACCGAACTCAGGGCCTTGCGTGTGCTAAGCAAGCGCTCTGCCACCGAGCTAAATCCCCAACCCCATGAATCAATTTTTTAAATTTAGTTTTACATGTGGTTTTCGTTGCTTTGATACTTCTTTGTGCACATGGTGCTGGGGTTTGAACTTGCATCCTCGTGCATGCCAGGCAAGGGCCTTAACCACTGGACTACCACTCCAGCCCCCCTCCCGCCCTTTGCATTGTTTTTATTTCCTTTCTTGTTTGTTTTCATGTCCTCAATCACACCACAAAATCCATGAGGGAATAACCCCAGCCTATTTTTATTTACCATTTTATCCCCACTGCTCAGTATATTGTTTGCTAAAAGGAGTATGTCTGAAGTGAAAACACTTTTTTTTTTTTTTTTTTAAAGAGAGGGACAGGGCTGGAGCAGTGGCTCCGTGGTTACAGAGCTTGCCCCGCATGCGCAAGTACACGAGTTCAAACCCCAGCAACCACATGTGCAATGGAGTCTTGGAGTGGCGAAGGCCACATGAAAAACTAAATAAAAATTGTTTCTCTTTAAAAAAAAAAAAAAAGTAAAATAAAAAAGAAAACGAGAGAGAAAGAGAATCATTTTTATTTTATTTAGTTTTCCATGTGGCTTTCTTTGCTCCAAGACTCCCTTGTGTACAGGGTGCTGGGGTTTGAACTCACGTACTTGCGCATGCCAGGCAAGTGCTGTAACTGCCAAGCCACCGCTGCAGCCCTGGGATCCACTTTTTGATGCAGAATACAACATTGTGCCCAACTTCTAATGGACTTGCTTTCCAACGTCCAGACTACATAAGTGCCCCCAAAACATTTGGTCTAATGGCAGTTAGAGGATTCTGAATACTATGCACAAAACAGTGAGGTAAAATCACTGAACAAGCTCTGCTATATTATTAATGGGTTCTTTTTTTTATCTGCAGATTTTTTTTTTTTTTTTTTTTTAAAGAAAGAGGGACAGTGAAGTGAGAGAGACAGAGAAAGAGAGAAACAACTTTATTTGGTTTTTCACATGGCCTTAGTTGCTCCAACACTCAGTTGTGTACGTGGTGCTGGGGTTTGAACCCGGGTCCTCGTGCTTGCCAGGCAAGCGCCGAAACCACTGAGCCACCGCTCCAGCCCTATCTGCAGATTTTTTAATTGGTGTAATTCTCATGTCCAGTGCAATTGCAATTTAGTTGATAAATATTACCTTCTCTCTTTAGAATGGTTTTCTCTAAAAAAAAAAATAAAATAAAATAAAACAAAAACAAAAACCAAGACAAAGAATGGTCTCATCCTTCTGGAAAGACTACTCAAGACTTTCACTATAGTCTTAATCATTTGAGTCCCTAATGATGAATCTGCAGTTCTCAGCTAGATGCACGCCTCGCTCCGACCTTCCCTGTTATCAGATTTTACCCACATTACCCCTGAGAGTGGTAACTAGTCCCAAGAGGTCTGAAAAGGCACATTCATTCTTACAGTTGTTTCTGGTTTCTGGTGTTTCTTGGTTTCACTAAAATTTAGGGAGGCAGATATGGATGGAGGATTTTGAGGTCCTTTTGTGGCATAATTCTTAAAGGTACTGGTGGTATAGTTTTTGGCAAAGTATATTTGTGCTTGACTAGATTACTCTATTAGTGAACTAGGAGCTTAAAGATTTTACTATTCTTAAGTCTATGGAGCTTTAAAACATACTGTTAAAAATTTTTTAAATTTGATTGAGCTTTAAGGCGCTGACTACATTAATGCATAAAGGAGGATGTGAGCCACTATTGGAGACTAGAAACGTAACATTGCAGAAATAGTGGAACTTTTGAACACATACTGGTTTTCCTAGGGGATTTGATGAGGAATAGGAAGTATCAAGATGTGTACGAATAGAAAAAATAGAGGGAAGGACATGCGTTATTTACAAAGCCTTTAAAAATCTGATTTTGTATGTGTGGATGTGAATGGATGCTGGGGATCAAACCAGGCCTTTGTCTCTGAGCTAACTTCCCCAGGCCTGAAATTTTTTAAATTCAAAAATTTATTCACAAATTTTAATTTTCAAATGTTTTGTTGCACATAGGCTAGTAACCTGTAGAATTTCTGGGGGCCTACTCTTTTTGTCAGGGGTTCTGACAAACTTGCAAACAGAAGAAATCATCTCTGTCATAGTTCAACAAAGAAAGTTATGCTATTAATGTTGTTCACAATATTAAGCACACAGAAAAAGCATTTCTGTTTATTAGAATTGAGGGACATTGCCTTTCAATAAACAAGGCTGTTTTCTCTCTTGTTGGACAATAAGTTGTTTGCGGAGAGCCAAAAACATGTCTGCTTTGCTTTTACCTAGTTGCTTAATATATACTTACATATTAAATTAATGAATGAATAAAGGTTGTTTTAGATACTCTTTTTGCTTGAAATGTTGTCTGGTTTCATCTGTCAGGAATTCTGACCAACTTATTTTCTATAATGTCTCACATCTGGTACTTTGAATACAGGCATCTGCATATTCAAGGTTTAGGCCATTAGGAAACTGGAAGAACCAAATTACATTTATTTTTCCAGGCTGACCAAGGAACCATCTATTGGAGTTGAGGCTGTTTTTTCCTACCCTTGTATAGGATATTTTTGAAATCATGTAATATTTCAAATGTACAAAGATTGATATGATGAACCTTCATATATAGACCACCCATCTCTATAAAATTCTATTCATATGCCTTACTTCAGGTTTTTTTTTTTTTTAAAGAAATAGCATGTTAAAGATATGTGAAGCTTATTGTGCAACCCCAGTCCATCCTGATCCTAATCCATTTCCTTATTCCTTGAGGTAATCATTATCATGAATTTATGTATTTGCCAATCTCATGGGTTTTAAAAAATATTTTTGCTACATGTATATGCAACCATAAAATAGCATTATTTTGCATGATTTTGGACCGATATACTTGGTCTTAGAATGCCCATTTGTATTTGTAGTTTGCTCCCCCCATTTTCCCCAATACTGATGACTGAACCCAGGGATGCTTTTGTACTGAGATATATTCACAGCTCTTTTTATTTTTAGGCAGGGTCACACTTAAGTTGCTGAGGCTGGCCTCAAACTTTTCAATCTTCCTGCATTAGCCTCCTGAGTAGCTGTGATTACAGGCATGCGCCATCACTCCCACCTTGCAGTTTGATTTTAATTTAATATATTTTGGAGGTTTCAAACATTTTTATTTGTTTTTATTATTATATAGTATTCTGTATAGACTTAGTTTTATTTACATATTCTCATTTTGAAAGTTTACAGTAACAACAACAAAAAGCATTTGTGTTTATTTTCAATAATTTATTTAAGAGGTTACCTGGACGAAAAATGGCCAGGTCATAAGTTGTACTGTTCATTTATTCGTTCATGTATGTGCTTATGCCTGATTGCTCTGAAGTTCATTTACTAATTTAAAATCACTAATATTCTCTGAAAATTTCTGTTTTTCTACATTTCTTCTTAGACTTGATGTTAACTGACTCAGCGTTTTCTCAGTCTGAAAAGTTATCTTAATTTTTGATTTTTGGCAGTGACATTACTTTTAATAGCTTTATTCATTGGTCAAGTTCATTCTTCCATAAATTGAAGAGCATGTTCTGCAAGTTTATTTGTACTGCTAGATTTTTGTTCATTGGATATGATAGACAGTTAATAAGTAAACATTTCTAACAAATTAACACATTGCGGGCTTTTTATATGTTCTTTAAGGAAATGTAACTGGTATTTTTTCCCTCAAATCTGTATAGAGTTCTGTTAAAATGTTAGAAACCATCTCATACTTGATGGCATTTCAGAAATGCGCAACCTGATGAATCCAAATGTTATAAAGAATCTAGTGTAGTAAGATCTGGAGCCCAGGCAAATTGCGTGAATTCAGTTTTTGCAAGCTATTTTTGATTAAGGGTAATTTATCACTTGATTATAAATAAGTTTAACGTACCAGTAGTAGCTTATTGCTACATGTCCAGTTTGTATCATTTTACAGATTTGAAGAAAAGTACTTTCTGTAGTGGTGACTCTTGCCCTTCTTTTTCATCCCAGGTTGTATCAGAGTAAGATGGACGGTAGCTTTGATTGTGATTGTGGTGAGCTGGAGCCACCTGATCACTAACAAAAGACATCTGTCAACCAACAGTCGCCAGGGCTTCCTGTTGAAATATATAGCAACAAAGGAAGAAAAGAAGCAAAACGGAAGTAGTGCTTACCAGCACCTTAGAATGATGCTGCTCAGGACCAGTCCAACACTGAATGTATCTGCACTGTGAGGAGAATGTTCATAGAAGCCTGTTGTGTGCATATTTATTCACATTTTTGTTAAATGTTAAATCGTTTAGCACAGCATATCTGAGTGCATAGTATGTCATTTCATTCCGTTTGAGTTTCTTGAGTGTTTTCTTTAAATGTCTGCAGAGTTGCTGCCCCTTTCTTGAACTATGAGTACTGCAATCTTTTTAAGTCTCAATATGAGTAGAGCCTTTTGAGCTTTAAATCTGAGGGGAACTCAACAGGCCTGGTTGGCGTATGCAATGAACATCAAGAAACCATCTTGCTGTGGAAGCATAATTATTTTTCTTCTCCCTTTTTGAAAGATCTTTCCTTTTGATGCCAGTTTTCTTCCTTGTTTACACAAGTTCAACAATTCAAAAGGAAAAGGCAATAGTAGGGGTTTCAAAATGGCAGAGAAATTTGAAAGTCTTATGAACATTCATGGTTTTGATCTGGGTTCCAGGTATATGGACTTAAAACCATTGGGTTGTGGAGGCAATGGCTTAGTTTTTTCTGCTGTAGACAATGACTGTGACAAAAGAGTAGCCATCAAGAAAATTGTCCTTACTGATCCCCAGAGTGTCAAACATGCTCTCCGTGAAATCAAAATTATCAGAAGACTTGACCATGATAACATTGTGAAAGTGTTTGAAATTCTTGGCCCCAGTGGAAGCCAGTTAACAGACGATGTGGGCTCTCTCACTGAACTGAACAGTGTTTACATTGTTCAGGAGTACATGGAGACAGACTTGGCTAATGTGCTGGAGCAGGGCCCTTTACTGGAAGAGCATGCCAGGCTTTTCATGTATCAGCTGCTACGTGGGCTCAAGTATATTCACTCTGCAAATGTACTGCACAGAGATCTCAAACCAGCTAATCTTTTCATTAATACTGAAGACTTGGTGCTGAAGATAGGTGACTTTGGTCTTGCACGGATCATGGATCCTCATTATTCCCATAAGGTATGTGAAAACTTAGTGGAGACAGAGTGTTAGGCTGATGGTGTCTTTTTTTTTTCTAATGCAGATCTACTTTCACTCAAAGTCTCCCTGCATTTGAAGGGTAGAGAGGGATCCTAATTAAATACATCCTGAAAGTGTGTGCTTATGTATTATAGTGAAGCTCCAAATTTATTATTATTATTATTTTTTAAGAGAGAGGGACAGTGAGAGAGAGAGAGAGAGAAAGAGAGAAACAACTTTTTATTTAGTTTTTCACATGGCTTTAATTGCTCCAACACTTTGTTGTGTACATGGTGCTGGGGTTTGAACCTGGTCCTCGTGCTTTCCAGGCAAGCGCCGAAACACTGAGCCACCGCTCCAGCCCCTCCAAATTTATTATAACTGAAATTCTTGTTCAGTTATTTCAAAGTAGAATATCTTTTTTTTTTCAGGGCTGAGGACCGAACTTGGGGCCTTGTGCTTGCTAGGCAAGCACTCTGCCACTGAGGTAAATCCCTAACCCAGGGGCTTATCTTTTTGACAGTACTATAGTTACACCTTTCTTTTTTTAATGTCCTGAATTTATTTTAGAATGTAAATGTGCATAAACAGTTGGCAGTTAAGTATGGTCAAAAAGATTCTTAGCAATTTTCCCTTAGAGAGCACTTGGTTTCATATAAGAATTTTATAGTATTTTCCAGGCAGAATCCTGTCTTTTAGTTTTCAGTTGAAGTATAATGTGGAACCCTGATGTTTAAAGTGCAAAAGTGGAACTACTTTCGTTGTAAAGAACCCCTGGGAGCCCTCATTGCTTGGCTTTCCATAAAGCATGCCTAAAATCTTCATTTATATGTATACCTGTGTCACGTTAAAAGATATCTTTACTTCAGTTTAAAAAAATATATAAAAATATTTTAACATAGAAATTAAGTACTAAACTCAATGCATGCTTTCCTTTTTTTTTTCTTTCTCAGTTCTGGAGATTGAACCCAGGGCCTCCCACATGCTAGGAAAGTGCTCTACCACTCAGCTACATCACCAGCCTTTTTTATTTGATTTTGAAACAGGGTCTTGCTTGGTTGCCCAGGCTAGCCTCGAACTTATGGTCCTCCTGCCTCAGCTTCTCTAGTTGCTCATGTTATAGGAGTGTTAACCACTCCCAGCATCCATGTCCTCTTTATAGGTAATAATGATAGAATGCTGAACTAAGAGTTACACTGTTGATTTGAGGATGAAATTAAATAATAATAGGTGTGTAAAATAATAAAATTGATTGATTAGGAATGGGATAGCCAGGTCTCCTGGTTTGTCAGAAATTGGGTTGGCACTAGTGCTCTTCCTTACCTTTCTCTTTAATTTGAAAAATACTTGATCTTTAATTACCTTAAAACTTGAAGTGAAAAATAGCTCCTCTTCTGAAACATATTTTGAATGTGTGGGCTAAAATTACCACTAAATTTTTATTTTGGTCGCAGATTTTCCTGGGATTATCTTATAGATGGTATATTCTGGGGAAATGTAACTTAAACTCAAAAGTGTAAGAAACTTAAAAATGGCCTTTGAAATGAACAGCGTTGTTTTAGGATTGAAAAATTTACTGGGTTTTTAAATTTTTTAATTTTTTTTTGTGTTGGTTCTTCAGCTAAAGTAAAAAAACATTAAAGCATGTTTTTTGTTTCTTGTTTAGGGTCATCTTTCTGAAGGTTTGGTTACTAAATGGTACAGATCTCCACGTCTTTTACTTTCTCCTAATAATTATACTAAAGCCATTGACATGTGGGCTGCAGGCTGCATCTTTGCTGAAATGCTGACTGGTAAAACACTCTTTGCAGGTTAGTATTATATGTTTAAAAAAAAAACTATCTGCAAGAGAAGTTAACTTTGCATTTATCTGTGAAACAAGATTTATATAAAACAATGTATTATGGTCTGGAATATTAAAATATGGTGTTTTTATTTTGAAAATTGAGAAAACTTAGTCACATATTCATTAAGTTGCTCACTTCATAAATTTAGTTAGAACTCCAGTGTCTTTTTACGTATACCATCTTATTTCCGAAACCTAATTTCATACTTTGTGGATCCACAATACTTGTTGATATCTGTTGATATCTGAGTTACACAGTCCAGTCATTGTCATTCTCTGGTGAAATTTTTTAGTTGTTGAAAAAAATCAACAACCTTTTCTTGGTTGCTGTATTATCTTTGTTGCTTGAACTGCCATATTCTTTTGTGTGACTGCTGTGACCTTTCAGAAAAAGCAAAGTAGATCTTTTAGGCTTGGTGCTATGAAGAAATCTAAGAAAGCGTGAGAACTTAGTCAAGATGAGAAGCAGTGGATTAATCCGTGAAAAATGCCATGTATTGTAAAGCAAAGCATGAATTTATACAAAATCATTTAGTTCAGACTCTGAAAGCTGTAAACTTACAAAGAGTCTTGTCAGTGATAACTGAAAAGGAGGCACACGGAGTAAAAAAGTGTTTTCACTGTATAGTAAAGAGGAAAAAAATATGTTGTTGAATGTTATTCATGTAAATAAAAGAATGAACCTGCTATGTTCATGAATCCGTGAGATAAGTTTGATGAAAGCAAGGTGGTCAAATAATAATATGGGTATTTATGACTAGTTAATATGAGCCAGAACACTTGGTCTCTTAGAAAGTAGGCAGAGGAGTTACCATTAGGAAAAGTGGGGAGCTGGGGATTTTTTAGTTCAGGAAATGATGTAATGGTGATCTAGGTAGGTCCTTTTCTCTCTCTGTCTTTTTTGTTTTTCAGAAGTGATTGATTGTACCCAGGGGTGCTCTCCCACTGAGTTTTATCCCCTCACCCTTTTTTTATTTTGAAGACAGGGTTTTGCTAAGTTGCCCAGCCTGGCCTCTAACTTGCTATCCTACTGCCTAACTGCTCAAGTAGCTGGTATTAACAGCCAATGTGCCACTGCATCCACCTCCTTTTTTCCCCTTTGACATTCCTTTATTTCCTGTAACCAGTCTTCAGAGTGGCTGACTCTCTTCCCATTCCCAGGTTGTGCCAAATGTGGAAGGGAATGAGGTAGAGTCGTATTATAAAAGAAAGATTAGTAAAAGAAACACTAGGATACATAGGAAAGTGTAGTTGAAGAAAGGTTGTGGTATTTAATGTCCCCAAGTGTGTTTTTAATGTCACTACTTGTTGCAGTGCTTAGCTTACATAACATTAACCAATTCTTTATATTTATCTGAAATTTAGAAAACTTTTGAGTTTATACCACTTCATAAACTAAATAGTTTAGTGAATTGTTTCCTAGGAACAGTACTGTGATTAGAGGTTATGTTCCTGATATTCAAGTACCTTTCAGCATATAAAATAATTATTGTAGTATTTGCTGCTGTGTGACAAATTAACCCAAAGCTTAATGAATTAAACAACAAACATTTATTATCTTACAGATTCTGTGGGTTAGATTTGGGAGTGGCTTAGCTGGGTGGTTCCAGCTCAGGTTTTCTCAGTCAAGATGTTGGTCAGGGTGGCAGTGAACTGAAGGCTCCACTGGGGCAGGAGGATCTACTTCTGGATAGCTTACTCACATGACTGTTACCAAGAGACCTCAGTTTCTTACCAGGTGGGCTTTTCCATAGGACTGCTTGAGTGTCTTCACAGTATGGAAGTTGACTTTTATTAGAACTAATGATCAAAAGAACTAGGAGAAAGCCAATAATTTAATTTTTTTGTTGTTGATATGTAATTCACACACAGTTGTCATTTTTTTTTTTTTAAAGAGGGAGGGACAGTGAGAGAGACAGAGAAAGAGAGAAACAGCTTTATTTAGTTATTTATGTGGCCTTCGTTGCTCCAACACTCAGTTGTATACGCGGTGCTGGCGTTTGAACCCGGGTCCTCATGCTTGCCAGGCAAGCGCCGAAACTGCTGAGCCACCACTCCAGCCCCACAGTTCAGTCATTTAAAGTGTGTACATGGATGCATAACCATCATTACCATCTAATTTTCTTTTTTAAAGATACTTTGTAACCATTAGTGGTTACTTCCTCATACCTGCTGGCAACCAGTAATTGTATTTTTTTATATCTATGAATTTGCCCATTCTGAACATTCCATATAAATGAAACCATGTAACAATTGGTTTTTGTGACAGGTTTCCTTCATGTGGCAATATTTCAGAGGTTCATGCATGTTGTGGTATATATTAGTACTTCATTCCTTTTAATGACCAAATGGTATTCCACTGTATGTATAGACCTCATTTTGTTGATCTACTCATTAGTTAATGGACATTTTGGTTAATACTTTTTGACTCTTGTGAATAATGCTGCTATGAATGTTTGTGTGTAAGTTTTTGTGTTAATATGTGTTTTCATTTCTCTTGGGTATATATACCTAGGGATGGAATTGCTGGGTGACAAACTTAGTGAAGAGTAAGCAGTTTTCTAGAGCACCTGTTCTGTTTTGCAGTTCCTTCAGCTAAGAATGTGTGAGGGTTCCAGTTTCTCCATGTTCTTATCAACAAGTGGTGTTTTTGAGTATAATCATCCTAGTTGGTATGAAATAGTATCTCATTGTGGTTTTGATTTTCATTTCCCTAATAATTTACAGTGTTGAACATCTTTTCATATGCTTATTAGCCATTCTTATATCTTCTATGTAGAAGGTCTATCCAGATCCTTTGCTCATTTTTAAATTGGGTTGTCTTTTTGAGTTGAAGGAGTCATTTATGTGTTCCAGATATAAATCCCTTATCAGATACGTAGTTTACATTTTATTTTCAATGCTGTACACAGACTGTCTTTTCATTTCTTGCAAGTGCCTTTTGAAACAAAAAAACTTAATTCTGATGAAGTCCGATCTTACAAATTGTTTTCTAATCCACTCCTGTATTTTCTTCCAACAGTTTTGTAGTTTTAGGGTTTTTTTTTTACATTTAAGTGTAATCCATTTTAAGTTAGTTTTTATGTGGGGTGTTAGGTAGGGGTCCAGTTTCATTCCTTACATAGATACCTAATTGTCTTTGCATCATTTTTTGAAAAAAAAAATTATCTTTTCCTATACAGTTATTTTGATACCTTTGTTAAAAATTAGTTGACCATGGGCTAGAGTGGTGGCTCAGTGGTTTTGACGCTTGCCTGGCAAGCACGAGGACCTGGGTTCAAACCCCAGCACCACGTACACAACTAAGCATTGGAGCAACGAAGGCCATGTGAAAAACTAAATAAAGTTGTTTCTCTCTTTCTCTGTCTCTCTTACTGTCCCTCTCTCTTTAAAAAATTAAAAAAAAAATCAGTTGACCATAAATACAAAATATATTTTTGTGACCTCATTGCAAAAGTTAGTGTCACTCCAGATTATTTTCTTCTTTAGAAGTAAATCACGAGGGACTGGAGCACTGGCTCAGCAGTTAGAGCACTTGCCTGGCATGCACGAGGACCTGGGCTGAAACTCCAGCTGAGTGTCAGAGAAACAGGCCCGATGAAAAGCTAAATAAAATTGATTCTGTCTCTCCCTCTTTCTCTTTAAAAAAAAAAAAAAGAAAAAAGAAAAAAAGAAATGATTAGTACAGCTCACACTCATGGAATGGGGAGTTGGGTTCTACCCCATGAAGGAAGATATATTAAAGAATTTGTGGACATATTTTAAAGCTACCACAAAAATGAATCAAGAATACTAAGAACACAAATTTAAATCTGTGTAATGTTATATCTTTAGGTCATGCTCCAAATCAAAGAAATGGGGTCAGTAAATTCTGCTATGTTTATTATATAAAAGCACTTAATGAATTTTAAAATTCATTTGGCGTATTCAGACATAATTAAAGTATAGTGGTAAAAATAACTAGCCTTTAGAAAACTCTTAAAAGTAACATAAGGAATTGTGAAGTGATTTGAAGGTTCTAGCTTAATAGTTTAACTAGTCAATAAAAGTAGCATGGAGAGAGATCTGAGTGTTTTTCAGGAATATGCTGCAAAGGAACAGCAACAAAAAGCAAAGACTGCATTCTTTGGAAATCTGTATTTTTATGTATAGGAAGTACCAATTTTATTTCTCTGTGAATTTGTTTTATGTGCAGATTGTCATTCTGTCTGTGGTGCTGTCCAAAACCAACCTCTCTGCTCAGGCAGTGGGTGTTTTCCCTTCTCTGCCTCTAGTTCTTTGTGCCAGCATTTTCTTTTTTCTGTTGCATCTTGGTTTTATCCTTCTACTGGACCCTTTTAAATCAGTATTCAAAACATTTATGTTTCCAGTCTTAAAAAAAAAAAACAAAAACAAAACTTTAGCCAGACATGGTGGCATACACCAGTCTTCCTAGCAACTCTCCAAGATCCTGTCTCAAAAAAAGAATCAGGGATACAGCTGAGTAGTAAAGTTTCGCTGGGTTCAGTCCCCAGCACAAAAGAAATCTCTCCCCTGAACCCACATCCTCTCAACAACTGTCACATTTTCCCATGCTTTTTCAAAATAAATCTCCTCAAAACAACCAAACCAAACAAAAAACTGGTACATACTGCTATCTTTAATTCTTTATTTTTTCTAGAACCCTCCCTAGTCAGGTTTTGTCCTCTATCAAAACTGCTTATCAAGGTTACCAGTAATTTTTATAATGCCAAATCCTAGGTCAATTCTTTTCTTTCTTTCTTTCTTTTTCTTTTCTTTTTTTTTTTTTTTTTTTAAAGACAGGGCCTCAGTAAGTTGCTGAGACTGGCTTCCAACTTAACATCCTCCTGCCTCATCCTCCTGAGTTGGCTGGGATTATAGACATTCACCACCACACCTACTTAGTTCTCATTTTGATCCATTTCCAGCATTGATCACGATCTTGTGCTTTTTCACTTGTCTATCTGTATACCACTCTGATAATTCTTCCCTTTCCTCACTGTCCTCTTTTTCAGTAGTCTTTGCCAATTCTTATGTCTCCTGGTCTAATGTAGGACCTTCTAACTGGTTTTCCTGTTCCAGTGTTTGCTATCTATAGGTTATTACTAGTTAGTAACTAGACTAGTCTTGTTAAAACATGTCAGATCGAATCTTTCTCTGTTCAAACTATAGTGACTTCTCAAGAAACTCAGGGTAAAGCAAAACCTTTGTGTTTTGGTACCACTCTGATTTCATCATCTGAATGGCCCCAACTACTCTACTCCAGCTACACTTTCTTTCTTTCTTTCTTTGCTTTTTTTTTTTAAGAGAGGGAGGGGGGATAGTGAGAGAGAAAGAGAAAATCAATTTTATTTAGTTTTTCATATGGCTTGAGTTGCTCTGACACTTCATTGGGTACATGGTGGTGCTGGGGTTCGAACTCATGTCTTCGTGCATGCCAGGCAAGCACTGTAACTGCTGAGCCACCACTCCAGCCCCCCAGCTTACGCTTTTTTAGTTGTTTGGGGACACACTAAACCATTCTCTTCTGAGCCTTTTTCTGTCTTCTTCCTTATAAGTATGGTGAATTCTCTCACTTCCTTAGTCATCCTTTATAAACTAACAACCTGACCCCCAACCCTACTCCCTACTTTTCTTTGTGGTGGTCATCATTTTATGTACTTTGTTTATAAATTATCCATCTTTGTCCGGTAGATTGTAAGCTCCATGAAGACAAGGACTTTGTTTTGCAGCTGTATTCCTGCGTGCCTGCAGGTAGTAGGAACTAAAAATTTAATGTTAAATGAATTTCTAGAAGTTAGTGGAAATCGATGGAATTTTTCCTTAGTCACCCATTTAGCCTTGCCCATTTTTTTTTTTTTTTAAAGAAAGAGGGACAGTGAGAGAGACAGAGAAAGAGAGAAACAACTTTATTTAGTTTTTCACATGGCCTTAGTTGCTCCAACACTCAGTTGTGTATGTGGTGCTGGGGTTTGAACCCGGGTCCTCGTGCTTGCCAGGCAAGCGCCGAAACCGCTGAGCCACCGCTCCAGCCCCATCCTTGCCCATTTTTTGAGAGGGAGAGAGAGGAAGCAAGAATAAATTTTATTTTTTCATATGGTCTTTGTTTCTCTGACACTTCATTGTGTATGTGGTGCTGGGGTTTGGACCCAGTTCCTTGCACATGCCAGGCAAGTGCTCCAACCACAGAGCCACTGCTCTAGCTCCTGCTCCTCTCCTTTTATTCAGTTTTTTTTTTTTTAAAAGAGAGAGCAATAGTGAGAGAGAGAATCAATTTTATTTAGTGTTTCACATGGCTCTCGTTGCTCCGAGATTTTGATGTGTACATGGTTCTGGGGTTTGAACTTGGTTCCTTGTGCATGTGGGCAAGTACCATAACCGCTGAGTCATCATTTTAGACCCTCCTTTTATTTTTTAAATAATGGTTGAATTATGTGTTACTGCTAACTGAGCCTAACACAGAAATACGAAACTGCTGTTGCACAAAGCTAGTCCAACCTTCTGTTTTATTGATGATGAAAATCACAGTGTAAAGATGCTAAGTATTATCTCCAGAACATAGCCAGTTAATTACTATAGCTAAGACTACTAGAATCCAGGTTTCTGGAATCCTAATATATTGCTTTTTTCCCACTACTGTTTTTTTTTTTTTTTTTAAGAGAGGAAATTTAATTTTATTTTTTCATCTGTTTTCTGTTTCTCAGACACTTAGCTGTGTATGTGGTGTTGGGGATTGAACCCAGGTCCTCACGCATGCCAGGCAAGTGCCGTAACCACTGAGCCTCTGCTCCAGCCCCATTTTTTTCCCCCACTACTTTGATAACCTTAGTATGAGGCCAGACTTCTAAAAATCAGCTTCTTATGGAAACAGAGCAGCTGAAATTAAATATATCAGTGAGCAGAAATTGAAATAAATATTTGGCCCAGTAGAGTGGTGACATTCAAAGTAGTGAAGCCTGCTAATTAATTGTCCAGTTGAAATTATCTCCTTGCCCCCACTGGTCATTACAATATTTAAGTTTATGTTTATTGCCAAATAAATGTGAAAAAAATGTATTGGTTATTTTTGGTATTTTTTTTTACCCTTAGGTGCACATGAACTTGAACAGATGCAACTGATTTTAGAATCTATTCCTGTTGTACATGAGGAAGATCGTCAGGAGCTTCTCAGTGTAATTCCAGTTTACATTAGAAATGACATGACTGAGCCACACAAACCTTTAACTCAGCTGCTTCCAGGAATTAGTCGAGAAGGTATTGTGACTTCGGAGTAACTATTATGTTAATGCCTCTGTATGTGTGTAAGCAGGATCTTTGTAGGGATGTTCTGGGTATACAGCTTTCTCCTGGATGATCTGTGGATACTTAAATACATAAACCTTCAATTCTTACTCCCCGCTTTTTTGGAGTGGCCTTTAGTCTAGGATCTGTTTCTTCTTCCTTCTGAACAATTTTCCAGAGTCCAAAAAAATGTATAATCCTCTCCTGGTTCTAACCCCATTTACTCTTTGAGCTTATGCTGATTGCCTATTGTAGGTGAGTATATTGGGTCACTGGCTTTTGGTAAGTGAGAGTGGAGTTCTGTGAAGGTTATATGATAAATATGGGTATGAATGTCATTTAGAAGTTGAAAAAAATGAGACAGTAGAAGACAGAGATGAGGGAAAGTGCAAAACGTGTAGAAGTTTATGGATTAGGGTTAGGAGTATTAGATGCTAAATGCAAAGCTTGAAAATAGAAGGAACTTGTAGAGAATCAAAGCTTCATTGACTGCTAAAACAATTTCATGTCTCAAAATGAAGTGACATGCCGGGTGTGGTGGCATACTCCTGTAATCCCAGAGAGTTGGGAGGTTGAGGCAGGAGGATTGCTCAGCAGCCTGGTGAGGTCCTTAGCAAATAAAATATAAAAAGGGCTGGGTTAAGTCCCCCTGGGTTCAATCCCTGGTAACCCACCCACCAAAAACAAAAACAAAAACCCCAAAACCGGAGTGACAAATCTTTAGTATTTGGTGATATAAGATGCAGGTCTTTGACTTTTGTAAATTATATCTGTAATAAGTAACATTTTTTTAAACATCTTGAAACAGGAAAAAAAATTTTTTTTAAATTATCTTATTGCTTTAAGAATTATATTGTAAAGGCTTGAGTCTCACTAAATGGTAGACCCTTGCCTAACACGTATGAGGCCCATTGTTCAATCCCCAGAACCTTAAACACACACAAAGAATATATATATTTCAAAATACATTAATGTCAGAATTGTGTATTTCTCTCATCAAAAAAGTTAGGAATTGGGTTGGAGCGGTTGCTCAGTGGTTATGGCACTAGCCTGGCATGTGCAAGTATGAGAGTTCAAACCCCAGCACCCACATACACAACAAAGTCTCAGAGCAACAGAAGCCATGTGAAAAACGAAATAAAATTGATTCTCTCTGTCTCTCTCACTGTCCCCTCTTTCTAAAAAAAAAAAAAAAAGGTTAGGAACAGTTTCCAAAACATGGTAACCTTTCTCTTGATTTTATAGCAATAATTTTTATTACCCATTCTGATAAATTATTTGTGCTACAGGGTAATGTATATTCAAGTGTTCAAAGTAACAAGTATTTTAAAAATATAGGCACTGTCTTTTTTTTCTTAAATGTACTTGGAACTTAGGATGCCCAAATAAGAAATACCGAAATAAGAAGGAAGCTTCTGTATTTAATTTTGGCTGTTCTAAATTTCTAACCAGTCTATCTTCAGTCAAATTCTGTTGCTAGCTCTCTTAAGCCTAACATTGTAGTCACTGTCATGACGTCCCTGTTCTTAACTAAACAGCAGTCACGTAACATTTCACTGTGCCTCTTGTCATCTGTGGAAACACCTTGAAAATACAGACTTAAATCAGAATTGAGAGTTGGGGTGGGGAGCAGGAGGGGGTCTGTTTTTAAAACTCTGTACAGCTATGACTGTACTCAGCCACGTTGAGAGACATTTCTCAGGGGTTACCTGAATCTGCTGCAGAGTTCTTGTCACTATTGCTGGGTCTACCTAAAGAGAATATTGGTGTTAAAGAGCTAAATAATGCTCTTGAATCTTTATTTTCTCCCCCCTCATTAGGTGGGGATTATGTCTGTTTGTCTGAGGCTGGGATTTTTTTTTCATAGGTATTGGATGTGTTTAATAGTGGGTTCATTAAATTAACCGTTGAACAAAGATCCTTGATGTTCACATATGGCAGAACTACGTTTGCATTCAGTGGGTGCAGTGCAGAGTAGGTAACATTCGTGAGATTAAGGTCAATTACACGTATATTGTTCCACACCATTTTCTTCCTGATTAACACTGGAGTTCTGTTTTTGGGAAGAAGAAATTCAAAGTAATGTGTATTCTCTCCCTGCATTGTTTATAATCTACAGAAGAAAACAGTAAACTGGATTAAATAGATGTGAATGAATACATAAGACTACTAGGGGGCTGGAGCGGTGGCTCAGCAGTTTCAGCGCTTGCCTGGCAAGCAGGAGGACCCGGGTTCAAACCCCAGCACCACATACACAACTGAGTGTTAGAGTAACTAAGGCCATGAGAAAAACTAAATAAATTTGTTTCTCTCTTTAAAAAAAAAAAAAAAAAGACTATTAGGAATCTTATTCTGATTAATATCTTTAAATGAATTCCCTCTTTTTCTTCCTTCTCATCCTTCTTTTCTCTATAGCTTGCCATGTATTTCTGTATCTTAGCACACTAATACCATTGTAGCAAATAGACTGGTTTCCTCTTGAGCAATGCTATCCAATAGAACTTTCTACAGTGATAGAAATGTTCAATGTATGCATACATTTGGCAACTAGCCTGGCTAGTTTCGTTCCTGTCACTCTTTTCCACCTGCCGCCTACAGTTCCCAGATGCTAGGGATGTTATAGAATTTTTTCCTTGTGTAGTTAAATATATCCTCCTTTACCCCTTTACTTAAAGAATGTGATTGTACTGGGTCTATCATCCATAACTTTTTTTTTTTTTTGGTAGAGAGGGACAGTGAGAGAATCAACTTTTTAATTTTTCATGTGGCTTTCATTGCTCTGACATGGTGTCCATGGTGCTGGGGTTTGAACCCACACCCTTGTGCATACCAGGCAAGTGCTGTAACTCCTGAGCCACTGCTCCAGCCCCATCTATAGCTCTGTACCTTCCACTTTTTCTTGCTTTGGGGCACATAGCCTCTGAGCTAATTAAGATGGACTCTTGCAGGAGAACCATTGATGTATTATGAAATGACTTTCTAGATAAGAGAAAAGGAGAGGAGCAGGGAGAAATAACAGGAAACACAAGAAGGAACCTTATACCGTAGCCCCAGAAGGGCTTGAATAGCAATTTGCCTTAGGTTTCTTGTTTTGGGCCCTTATTGGCCTGATTATGGGGGTTGAATGAGATAATGTAAAAGCACATAAAACAAACAGCTGTGAAGATGTCAGCTATTTGTGTTAATAAGATATTGGAAATTGAGAATAGGGTTCCTTTTAGAGTACAGGCTAGTTTTTAGAGTGGTTTTCTTTCCCTTTGAAGCACAAGGTAAGGATAAGGGGATATGTGAGAGATTATAGTGATTAGGTAGAAACTGAGATAAAATTGAACTGGGCTTATATGTTCAGAATGATAGTAGAGTAAGAGCATAAAGAGATGTTCAAAATAGCAAAGGCTAAATTGAAATTCCAAAGTATGAATTTGTACTGAGCCCAGAAGTGATACTGCATCTAGTTTTCATCAGTGTAGTGTGGCCAAGAAAGCAGAGAATAAAGAAAGATGGTAGGGGTGATCCAGGGTTGAAGATGAAGTCTGCGGGTGGTACAGGAGCAGCCTAAGACTAGGTAAAGACTTAGGAAAGCCAGACAGACTATAGTTAATGAGAAGAATTTGGTGTATAGTTTAGTCCCATCAGGATCCTAAAATGATTAAGTATAATATATGATTCTGTACTAAAGTGTGATTAAGGTAAAACAGCAGCAGCTAGTCAGTGAAGGAAGGGGAAGGAAAAAAAGGCTTTTTATTTTATTTTATTTTTTAGAGAGAGAGGGACCGAGAGAGAGAATCAGTTTTATCCAGTCTCCCATGTGGCTTTCATTGCTTTGACACTTAGTTGTGTATGTGGTGCTGGGGTTTGAATGCACGTCCTTCTTGCATATGCCAAACAAATGCCATAACTGCTGAGCCACTGCTCCAGCCCGAGAAAGGCTTTTATTAAGACCAGACACTATGCTTTAAATTTTTATACTTTAGATCTGTTTTATACATGATGAAATTACAGTTTAGCAAGTTCAAGTAGCTTGTCAAGCACTGTGCAGTTGGTAATTCAGTTAGTGAATTGAACAGCTGGGAATAAGACCAAGATATTAGGTGGAACTGTATGGAATTGCTGTTATTTGGCCATTTTTAACTGACGAAAACGGCAGTTTTCATAGGGTTTAACTCCATCTATTCCTTTTTCTTTATAACTGGCCATAATAAGATTATATTTCAGATATTTTATTATGGGGACTCAGTGGTTATGGCATTTACCTGGCATGCCAAGGATGCGAATTTGAACCCCAGCACCACATACACAATGAAGTGTTGGAGTGACAAAAGCCACATGAAGAACTAAATAAAATTGATTCTGTCTGTCACTGTCCCTCTCTCTTTAAAAAAACAAAAATAAATATTTTGCTATATCGATGGAAGAATTGTATGGTATGTTTTCCCCTTTATCAGTTGGTAGACCTCTTAAGTACAGTTAAGATGCTGTTCCTACTGTGTAGTAAGAATTTGTAGTTACTTAACTGGTCATTTTATTAAATGAGATCAACATTTTCAGTTTTTTTACAGATAAAAATTTCTACTCTTCTTCTACAGCACTGGATTTCCTGGAACAAATTTTGACATTTAGCCCCATGGATCGGTTGACAGCAGAGGAAGCACTCTCTCATCCTTATATGAGTATATATTCTTTTCCAATGGATGAGCCTATTTCAAGCCATCCTTTTCACATTGAAGATGAAGTTGATGATATTTTGCTTATGGATGAAACTCACAGTCACATTTACAACTGGGAAAGGTAAATTGAGTCTAAATTAGAAAATCAGTATTATTGAATTTTTAGTGAACCAAAATGAAGTCTTAATTTTTAGAAATGGCACCTTTGGGTTTTTTGTTAAACTTACTAATATCTTTAAATAGCCTTTAGGTAATTTAAATATTTAATAAAATAGTTACAGGCTAGGAAATAAATAATGGGGAAAGTCGAATGCTATTTTTAAAACAGTCTCTTTAAAGACTTAATTATAGAGTACTTTAAATGTGAAATTTGGAAATCTGAACCCTAAACTCACAAATTAAGATGTGTTATAACGCGATCTTAAATTTTTTTGCTGGGGAGTGGAATCCAGGGTCTTGCTAAGGGACACACTTAACCACTGAGCTACATTTCCATGCCAAGACTGGTAGGATGGATCAGTAAGAGGATATCACATTGAGTAACACACATAGATTTATTTTTTCTATTCATATTGTTGGACTCTAGTAAACCTTCACTTGTAGTGTACCAGAATGAAAATTTGTATAGTACCTGGGATTAGATATCTGCATCTTGTGGCCAGTAAGTGTGTAAAACCTGTGGACTATAGACAAGACAGTCACCCGGATATTTATATGCAGTGGTATGTATGAAAGAATAGAGAAAGGTAGGAATCAATGAGAAATGACAGTTGGTCTTATTTAGGAGTAGAAGATAGTGTTCCTCATGAAATTAAAAGACTCCATTTGTAGTTATCAGGTGTTGTCTTCTAGTGTGTAACAGATCTTACCTGTCTTAAGATTATAAGTTCTAGAGAGGTAATGAAGGCTCATGACTGACTGTATACTCTTATAGACCTAGCACAGTACTGTCACATAAAGAGACACTCAGTGAAATCATACATTTAATAATACTAATGTATTATTTTCAGATACCATGATTGTCAGTTTTCAGAGCATGATTGGCCTATACATAACAACTTTGATATTGATGAAGTTCAGCTTGACCCAAGAGCTCTGTCTGATGTCACTGATGAAGAAGAAGTACAAGTTGATCCTCGAAAATATTTGGATGGAGACCGAGAAAAGTATCTGGAGGATCCGGCTTTTGATACCAATTACTCTACTGAGCCTTGTTGGCAGTACCCAGATCATCATGAAAACAAATATTGTGATCTAGAGTGCAGCCATACTTGTAACTACAAAACAAGGTCATCATCGTATTTAGATAATTTAGTGTGGAGAGAGAGTGAAGTTAACCATTATTATGAACCCAAACTTATTATAGATCTTTCCAATTGGAAAGAACAAAGCAAAGAAAAATCTGATAAGAAAGGCAAGTCAAAATGTGAAAGGAATGGATTGGTTAAAGCCCAGATAGCGCTAGAGGAAGCATCACAGCAACTGGCTGAAAAAGAAAGGGAAAAGAATCAGGGATTTGATTTTGATTCCTTTATTGCAGGAACCATTCAGCTTAGTTCTCAACGTGAGCCTACTGATGTTGTTGATAAATTAAACGGCTTGAATAGCTCAGTGTCCCAACTAGAATTGAAAAGTTTGATATCAAAGTCAGTAAGCCGAGAAAAACAGGAAAAAGGAATGGCAAATTTGGCTCAGTTAGAAGCCTTGTACCAATCTTCTTGGGATAGCCAGTTTGTGAGTGGTAGAGAGGAATGTTTTCTCATTAATCAGTTTTGTTGTGAGGTCAGGAAGGATGAACAGGTTGAAAAGGAAAATACTTATACCAGTTACTTAGACAAATTCTTTAGCAGGAAAGAAGATACTGAAATGCTAGAAACTGAGCCAGTAGAGGATGGAAAGCTTGGGGAGACAGGAAATGAGGAAGGATTTCTGAACAACAGTGGAGAGTTCCTCTTTAACAAGCAGCTTGAATCCATAGGCATCCCACAGTTTCATAGTCCAGTAGGGTCACCACTTAAGTCAATCCAGGCCACATTAACACCTTCTGCTATGAAATCTTCCCCTCAAATTCCTCATAAAACATATAGCAGCATTCTGAAACATCTGAACTAAAACACTCAGCAGACATTTCTCTTTGTATTCTTCATGAAATGTGTTATGTCTTTTTTATTACTAGTGTTTAAGTCATTTTTTTACTTGAATCAGATGGTGTCATTTAGTAAGGATTTTATTAGTTCTTGGTTTTTAAAATCCAGAATTTTTTTCTACATGAGATAGTTTTCATTTTAACTGGCATGTCATTTGCACACAAAAAAATAGAGCAAAGTAATGCAATGCAGGAGGAGACAAAAATGCACTAAGACAAGTAAAAAACATTCTCTCATAGAACAATGATCTGTTTTACAGGAAACAAAAATCTTGCCTTGAAATTTACACAGTGAGACTGTACATAATTGCATGAAAATATCTATTTTTTTCCTAAAACATTTTTCATTCATTAGTATTTTCCAGTTTTTCATACTGTACACATTTCTTAAAACACATGATACCAGCAGCAACTGAAAATGAATGCCGAATTTGGTACACATGTGTTATCTACCTCAAGGTAACAAAGTATGTGGCAAAACATATACCACCCATAGTGCTTCACAATATGCACTTCTATTTAGCCAGCGTTTATTGTAGTAAACTATTAAGATTCATTGTTTATAAATGTTCCGGTATTCATTCTTTATAGTGAAGTGTTAATACATCACATCTTATTTATTTTAGCAAATCAGTATATTTTCTGTATTTAATTATAAAAGTTAACTTAGTTTTAAAATTTTATTTGCAACTACACTTTTTCCATTTGGCACTATGGTTTGTTGCCTACCTAGCTGAATATATAATATCAGCTTATCCTAAGGCTGTCCACGTACTTAATTTACTTAAGTGTTCATTTTAAGTAAAGTACTCACTGTGTATAGGAATTTGTATTTTGGAGGTGCTTGATCTATCTACAAAGAAAAATTAGGAATTACTTTATTATAAAATGCTCCTAGAAGTCTTAATTGTGTTTATTTTTTAAAAAAATACTGTAATGTTAGACTTGTGTGCATGGAAGTAATTAAGGTACATCATTATTGTAGTTTAAAAGTTGTACATGATAAGACATTTTTTGTTATTACTGTATGTTTTTACTGAATGATCTATTCCCCATCCCAAGGCAAGCATGAATAAAATTAGGTTAAATGTAGCATGTGGCATTGCAGTCTCCTAGAATTTGTTTCATCTATTTTATTTTACTGAATACTGTCTGTATCTTTGGCTATCCTGTTTGAAGAAAAAGGACAAATAAAACATGGCCAACAAATATGGCTCCTGTTTCACTCTTTAGATAATGAAAATTATCTGTTAGAATGAAAATTACTACCAGACTTTAGTTCTAGTCCTTAGCATTTTTGAATTGTGACTTTAAATTCAGTCTAAAGGCTGAAAAGGAAAAGGTTATTGTCTCCCCACAGAACTCTTTCGTTGACTTCACACGTTAAAATGAAGTAAAGCTTTATATATTTGAAAATTGTTATATGAAACGTGTGTGGAAGGTTTGAGCTATGCAGAGAAACTTGTTTGCTGTACAACATAGTGTCCTTTGTTCAAGGACTTATCCTGCCACCTGTTGAAATATACAGCCTTTTTTCCTTTACCTTCACTTTTGTTGGCCTTCCATCTTGTTTTATACAACACTAATTCTGTTAGTATTTGGTCTTCTATCTCCTGAACAATCTATACCTTCATTTGATCTCTATTCATAGGGCTTTTAGAAAATGCAGATAATGTTTGTATGAATACCATCATGTGTTATAAATTTAAACATATATCCAAATTACCTTAAAAAGGCATCTTTGAAGTACAGTAATGAGAATTGATTTGTGGAGAGAGAGATGAAAAAGAATGAGAGATTCTTTGGAAAAAAATGGGACACTTTTGGCTGGAGTTTGGCAGCATGCCAAGTTCTAAAACACTGAATGTCACAAGTGACAGGCTTACAGGAGACAAAGGGAGTAAATGAGCTAATTCATTATGACTTTTTGGCTAATCTGGGTTCATTCTGACAATCACTAACTTTGAATACAAAATGCTGTCTCATCTGAGGGAGGCCTACAACCTTTCCTTACTGGGCAGTGGGTGCTCACTCCTGGACTTAACTCACTTTCAGTACTGTCAAGTTGGCAGTTTCATGGCTATATATGTGATGGTGTATTGTTTTGACTTCTTAAAGCCATCAGAGGAGGAACGTAGAGTGTAAGTACATTGAAACTATATAAAATATGACAGCTGTACGGGGACTCAGACTGGTTATTAAGTTGTTAAATTGGTTTCTGATAAGAATTACACATTTTTTCTTTTGTTTATTCTTTCTCCCACTTACAATCTAAAGTTCTTTATAGGGAAATAATAACACATTTTTCAGAGAAATGTTAGTGTTTAAGGTTCTGTAAAGGTGACCTGAGATTAGAAGAATAAGAATGACAGTAGAAGTAAAGGGCATATAGCTCATTTTAGGGACAGTTAACTGCCAACAGATGTACGTGTTTAGTTTTTTTTTTTTTTTTAATCATTTGCTTTGAAAAAATCACCAAAACAACAGAAAAGTTACTATTGTAACCTTTTTTTTTAAAAAGAGGGACAGAGAGAGAGAGAAAGAAATCAATTTTATTTAGTTTTTCATGTGGTCTTCATTGCTCTGAGACTCATGTATGTGATGCTGGGGTTTGAACTCACGTACTCACGCATGCCAAGCAAGTACCGTAACTACAGAGCCACCTGCTCCAGCTCTACCGTAACCATTTTTTTTTTTTTAAGAGAGAAGAACAGTGAGAGAATCAATTTTTTTTTTTTTTTTTAGTTTTTCACATGGCTTTCATTGCTCTGACACTTAGTTGTGTACGTTGGTGTTGGGGTTTGAACCTGTGTATTTGCGCATGCCAGGCAAGCGTCTTAACCACCGAGCCACCTCTGCAGCCCCCTACTGTAATCATTTTTAAGTGTGGTGTTAACATTGGTTTTCAACAAGTTTCTCCAGTATCTAGCAAAGCAAACTGTATCGATTGTCAACTCCTTATAACCACTTCCCCCAGCCCCCTGGTAACTACCATTCTGCTTCCAGTGTTTAAAAGTTTGCTTTTTAATATATTGTGTAAATGTGGAATTGTGGAGCATTTGTCTTTTTGAGCCTGGCTGATATTTCACTTAATATAACATCCTCAATGTTTGTCCCTGTTGTAGCATGACAGAATTTTTACTTTTCAAGGTTAATACTCCATTATTGTGCATCTTACATTTTTTTAATCCAGTCATTTGCTGATGGATTTTTAGGTTGCTTCTGTACCTGTTGGCTATTGCAAATAATGCTGCAATGAACGAATGAACGTGATTGTGCAAATATCTCTTAAAGAGCCTGTTTTCAATTCTTTTGGATATATAACCATAATTGGAATTGCTATGCCGTATGATATCTTTTTTTTTTTTTTTTTTTAAGAAATAGGGACAGAGAGAGAAGCAATTTTTATTTAGTTTTTCATGTGACTTTGGTTTCTCTGACACTGTTTTGTACGTGGTGCTGGGGTTTGAACCCGTGTACATGCGCATGCCAGGCAAGCGCCGTAACCGCTGAGCCACTGCTCCAGCCCCTCTCCTGATTTTTAATGTAGGCACTCAGTGCTATAAAATTTTCCTCTTAAGAATGCTTTCATGGTGTCCCAGAATTTTCAATATGTTGTGTCTCCATTCTCATTTACTTCCAAAAATTTCTTGATTTCTACTCTCATGTCTTCTTGGATCCATTCTTCATTTATTAGGGCATTATTCAATCTCCATGTATATATGTATTTGCTTTTACAATTTTTGTTGTTAATTGGTAGGATCATGGTGTCATGGTCTGATAGGATACATAGGATAATGTCTACTTTTTTATATTTGCTGAGATTTCCTTGGGAACTAGAATATGATCTATTTTGGAGAAGGATCCTTGTGCTGCTGAGACGGTATATTTAGCCAATTTGAGGTGGAATATTCTATAGATGTGTTAAGTTCATTTGATTTATGGAGTTGTTTGTCCTGGATATCTCTTTATTGTTTATTTGCTATGATGATCTATTTGTGATAGAGGGGTATTAAAGTCTCCCAGTATTGTCTTTTGGGGTCCATAAGTGGTTTTATGTCATGGAGTATTTTTTCCACATACTTGGGAGCATTAGTTTTTGGAGCATAAATAAATATTTACTATGGTTGGGGCTGGAGCAGTCAGTGCCTTAGCAGTATGGTGCTTACCTGGCATGTGCAGCTAAACAGGTGTGAATCCCAGCACCATGTACACAATAAAGTGTCAGAGCAATGAAAACCACATGAAAAACTAAATAAAATTGATTCTCAATGTCCCTCTCTCTCTTAAAAATATTTTTTTTACTATGGTTATATCTTCCTGATGCATTGTTCCCTTTACTTTGATGTAGTGGCCTTCTTTCTGTCTTTGTTGATGTTTGAAATCTACTTTGTCAGATGCGTAAATAGTGCAACACCAGTTTGCTTTCTTGGGCCATACGCCTGGTAGATTTTTTTTTCCGTCCTTTTACCCTCAGTCTGTGGATGTCTTTGGCTGTAAGATGGGTCTCCTGTAAGTAACATGTTGTTGGATTATGCTTTTTGATGTAGTCTGCTAATCTGTGTCTTTTGATTGGTGCATTGAGAACATTCACATTCAGTGTTAGGATGGTTGTGGTTCATAGTCATCGCGTTTTATTAGTGAGTTCTGTGCTACTTTGGTTGCTTTTTTGAAAGTGTGTATTTCCTCTGTAGGTTTTGAGGATTGTTTGCTGTTCTATGTGGAGTTTTTTTTTTTTTGAATATTCTTTGTTATGCTGGTTTTCTGTTCATGAATGCTGCCAATTTGATCTTACTGTGAAATGTTCTTATTCCCCCTTCAAATTTTAAGCTGAGTTTTGGTGGGTATAGTATTCTCTGCTGCAGCTTGTGGTCATTCAGAGATTGAAATATCTCCTTCCAGGATCTTGTTGCTTCTAGGGTCTGAGTTGAAAAGTGAGAGGTGATCCTTATTGGTTTTCCTGTGAATGTGATTTGGCATTTCTCTGTTCCAGCTTTTAATATTCTTTCTTTGGTTTCCCTGTTGTGCATTTTGAATATAATGTGTCTTGGTGAGCCTCTCTTTTGATTAGGCCTGTTGGGTGTCCTATAAGCTTCCTGGATGAGCATAATCTATTTTAATATGGCACAAATTTCCTTTTACTGTTTCATTGTGAATATTCTTTATGCCATTCATTTGTATTTCAATTTCTTATTGTACCCCAATTTCTCTTAGATTGTTTCTTCTGATTTTGTCCCAGACATTTTGAAAATTCTGCTCATGTTCTGTGAGTTTGTTGTTCCCCCGCATCTGTGTGCTCAAGCTTGCTCAGCCTGTCGTCTTCGCTGGAAGTTCTTTTTTTTTAAAGAGGGGGACAGTGAGAGAGACAGAGAAAGAGAGAAACAAGTTTATTTTATTTAGTTTTTCACATGGCCTCAGTTGCTCCAACACTCAGTTGTGTACGTGGTGCTGGGGTTTGAACCCAGGTCCTCATGCTTGCCAGGCAAGCGCCGAAACCGCTGAGCCACCGCTCCAGCCCCAGAAGTTCTTTTGTCAAGAGCTGAGGTTCTGTTTTCTGTAGAAATTAGTCTACTATTAAATTCTTCCATTAGTCCTCTGATGTGATTGACTGAAGATTTTAGCTGTTATTTCTTTTTTCAGTATGTCTGTGTCTTTGATAATAGTTTTTCATCTCTTGAGTTTTCTCACTTAGTCCCTTCATTAAAGCTTCTTTTAATTCATTGTTTCTTTTAGTAATCAGATTATTGATAATTTTTTCTGGATTTTCCTTCCGATCCTTATCCGTCGTGTGCTCCTTGGATGGGGAGTTGTGGGTTTGATGTGGTGCTCTGCTAGTTTGATTCCTCGTTTTCGAAGAGCTTCTTCGGATCTTTGAGTTGGTGCTCCCTGTGCTGAAGCAGGGCAGGTCTTCCGGCGCTTTCCCTTGCAGGTCAGTGGGCCGGGTCAGATGCCGAGCCTCCGATGGCCGCCTTCCTCCAGAAAGCTGCTCTGCCTGGAGCTTTGTTGTGCTGCACCTTTTGGTTCAAGGCTCCAGGGTGCAGATCTGTAGCCTGTTGGGGGTGTGGGTCAGCTTGTCAGTTGTTGATGTCCAGTGGTGGGGTGTGTTACTGTGTCCTGGGGTCTTGAAGGCATGGGGTGGGCCCTGCCTGTGTGCCACAATAGGACCTGAGATCTTTGGTGGTGGGTATGGGCCCAAATATATCTGGACCTGGTGGGTGTGCGCTGCAGTTGGGTGATGGTCCTTGTGATGTCCTGGGTGCCTGTCTGCCCGGTACTGGAGTCTTGGGCCCTACAGTGGTTGGGGGGAGGCAGCTCCATTTGGGGGTCCTTCATGGGGGTGTCCTGGCACCTGCTGGCCTGGGACCAGAGTCCTGGGCCCTTGGGATGAGTGTGTGGGGTGGCTGGGATCAGGCAGAGAGGATCCTCCTTGGAGATGACCTGGGTACCTGCCAGCAGGGACTAAAATCCTTGGCCCATGGGTGTGTGGGTGGGGAGACTCCAGGCAAGGGAGTTCTCCTCAGCTGTCCTGGGCATCTGCAAGCCAGGTCACACTTCTGTGCCCCAGGATGGGTGGGTAGGGGGGTGGCTCCATACCTATTTTCTGTATTTTTATCATTATTTCAGCATATACTTCTGTTTTAAATAAGAAAGAAAGAAAAATCTGTGTGCTGTGTTATGTTAATAGTAGCCTCCTCCAGTTCTTTTTTACTGCATATCAGTTTCATCAGGAAGCCACACTGAGAGCTGGAGATGTGGCTCAGGGGTTGTTTTTAGTCAGCTTTTTTGTTGTTGCAACCAAAGGCTCTGGCAAGAACAATTATAGGAGGAAAAGTTTACTTAGGGACTCAGTTTCAGAGGTCTTAGTCCATAGGTGGCTGGCTCCATTCCTCAGGGCACAAGGTAAGGCTGATTGTGTGGTGGAGAATGGCAGCTCAAGGTACCATACCAGGAAGCAGAGAGAGACTTCACTCACCCGAATCAAAATATGTACCCCAAGGACACACTCCCAATAACCTGCTTCCTCCAGGCACACCCTACTGGCCTTCAGTTACCACTCAGTTAATCCTATCGGAAGATCAAGTCACCGATTGGGTTAAGGATCTCATAACCCAAACATTTCACCTCTAAGCCTTCTTGTATTGTCTCACACATAAGCTTTTGGGAAACACCTAGTATCTATACCATAACAGA
Source organism: Aplodontia rufa (assembly GCA_004027875.1). Taxonomy (NCBI): domain Eukaryota; kingdom Metazoa; phylum Chordata; class Mammalia; order Rodentia; family Aplodontiidae; genus Aplodontia; species Aplodontia rufa. The sequence continues at coordinate 1,818 of PVKS010021792.1, read as the reverse complement.
GTATTTGCCTAGCTGTCTAGGCCCTGGGTTCAACCTCTAGTACTGGTGGGTGTTTGTGGGGGAAGAGACTTCATTGAATGGTTGACCTGTACCATTTGGGTTTGGATAAGTATACAACGATGTTTATAAGACAATGTCACCCAAAATGTATTTCTCAAAACCATATCCCTGACATTTAGCAATGCATAACTATATAATTTACACTGTGGCCCATACATCTAAGAAGTAAGTAGAGCATCATGAATCAAATAGTATTTTCTTTTTTTTTTTTGCAGATAACATAAGAATTTATTTAGTTGCAAACAAAGTATTTCTGTCCAAATCTGATTTCAGTGGAAATCTGATTTCATACCTCACTGGGAATGATAATACACATGTCCAGCAGCAGGGAGGAAAAGACTTAATCAAATAGTATTTTCAAAATAAAACTCAAGATACATCACCTTTGCGTCTAGATTAAAAAGCTAAGCGTAGTATTGTTCCTTTAAAAAAAAACATTTTTAAGTACTGTTTTTTTAGTCAGACACTATGGCATTACATAGAGCACATCTGAGTGGTGGACATTATCAAGCAGACAGAACAGATCACCTCATCAGACTTTGGTACCCATTTACCATTCAAAACCAATAGGGACAAAAAAAAAAAAACCCCAATAGAGCTTAAATCTTAAATTAGTGTACCATGTACACAGTAGTGAATTTTTTTAAGAGAGGGACAGTGAGAGAGAGCCAATCAACTTCATGTAGTTTTTCATGTGGCTTTTGTTGCTCCAACACTTCATTTTGTACGTGGTGGTGGGGTTTGAACCTGTGTCCTTGCACATGCAGAGCCACCGCTCCAGCCCCTATAGTAGTAATTTCAGTTGTAGTTTTACTCTATGCCTGTTCAGGTTAGGATCACTTACTGTTCAGGCCTAGCATCTTCTGAGTAAGTAAGAAAGGGTACTGAACTCAATAGATCAGCTTTCTGGACCCTGTTTCACCACTAGCTTGCCATCACTTGATCTTGGTGAATCTATCTCCACCAGCCCCGTCCTGTAATGGGGCTTCAACCCAGCATTGCTTTACCAGCTTTACCCCTGAGCTACATCCCATCCCTTTTTGTTTTGAGACAGGGTCTTGCTAAGTTGCCATGGCTGGCCTTGAACTTGGAATCTTCTCGCTTCAGCCTCCCGAATTTTGTATTACAGGCATACCTAAGTTCGTTTAGAAGGTACATATTACTTGAGCCTGACAATACAGGCTTCCTGGAACAACATTAAGCAGGACAGTGTTGATTCTAACCCATTATAAGAGCACAATGATTGGCCCTTGCCAGGATGTGCTGTTTACAAATCTTGCCCCTCTACTGTCTTTATAGTGATGGGCTTTTTTTGCATACTGAGATTGAAGTTCTCACCCTGTGAAAAAAGCAACCTGGAAGTCAATGCTGGCTTTTTATGTTCCTTTGGTGGTGCTGGGGGTAGAACCTAGGGTCTCACACCTGCTAGGCAAGCACTCTGCAACTGAGCCACACCCCAGTCATTTTTTATTTTGAGACAGGGCATAAGTTGCTGAGGCTGATTTCAAACTTAGTGTCCTCCTCCCTCAGCCCCCTTTGCTGCTGGGATTTCAGGTATGCACCATGGTACCCAACTCACAGGACATTTCTATCCTGGCTCAGGTAAATGGTGCTGTGACGCACCTATATTTTGGAAAACCAACATGTTTCAAAATTTGATTCAATGGCACTTACCTTCAGTAATTCCATTCTGCTTAGGTTAGTTCAAGCCCTCTACCTCATTTCCTTGAAGTATGAAAAGCCCTCATTTAACCTGTT
>PVKS010021791.1:0-34668 GCA_004027875.1 Aplodontia rufa | reverse complement strand
ACAGTGAGAGAGACAGAGAAAGAGAGAAACAACTTTATTTAGTTTTTCACATGGCCTTAGTTGCTCCAACACTTAGTTGTGTACGAGATGCTGGGGTTTGAACCCGGGTCCTCGTGCTTGCCAGGCAAGTGCCAAAACCACTGAGCCACCGCTCCAGCCCTTCTCTCTACTTCTTAATTTGATGCCAAACTGGGAAATGACTGCTTTCATTTGGCCTCCTTCTTTATATTTTCACTCACTTTGTTTGAAGAATTTGTTAGGATGACCAAGCATCCAGGTTGGCTGGAGAGTCTCTTGGATTTATCACTGGAAGTCCTATTTTATGGAAAAGCCCCAGTCTTGGGAAAACTGAGAAGGATGATTGTCTTACCTCTCATTGATTAATTTGGGAACATGAAATGAATCATGCTGTTTTCAGTCTTTAATTGAATTTAATCCTGTTCCTACCAGATAGACAAACCACAGTTCATCGGCCAAATTCAGCTTCCAACCTGTTTTGGTACACTTTGTTTAAAGAAAAAATGAATAAATGACAAAGACAAAGCAGCCTACAAAATAAAAATCATTACTTCCTGGTCCTTTATAGAAAATCTTTATGGATCCACAGATCAAACACATTTTCCTTTGCAGTGCAGCAATGTTTGGGATATGCGACCAAAGTCCATTTTGTTAATGAGATGTGGAGAGAAAACTGTGATCATTGAGATTATTGAAAACAAATTCTAGTAATGACACTCATACTATTTGTTTATTTTCAGTGCATATTTTTATTATCACGTAAAGAAAGGCAAACAATTGCAGCATAAATAAAACAGAATTTTGTAAAGAAACTTGCTTTTAATTTAAGTACAATAGAGGTAGTTATTTTATAATCTTAACTTCAGAATAATTCTTATTGGATCAGTTCATCTCTTCATTGGCTCTTTACTTGATTTATGGGTTCCTCTTTGACCATTGCAATCTGAAGACTGACCTGTGTAGACTTTTCCTAGTGTAATGGGTAAATGAAGGTCAGTATACAAATATCTGGTCTAGAGGGATAATTCCCAAAATCTGATCCCCAAGCATAACAGGGCTTTTATTTTTATACATGAACAAGTTTTAGGTACATCAAGGCAAGGATGTTGGTAAAATTCTATTGGAGGGTGCATTTCATATTCCTTGTATGGGTCATAGCTTGTTATCAGTCTAGAGACTCTGAGCTCATACAGCTTAAAGACTTTTATTGCACCAAAACCTAAAGGGGGCTTTCTCTTCCCCAACCTCTCTGTTTCCTGCATGGTTAATAGTTAGTAGGCAGCAGTGATGTGTGTCAGCATTCAAAACCACAGCCTGTGTGCTCTTCAGCTGCTAAAACTTCTCATTCTGTTCTGTTACATTGCAAAGCTTGCTAAAGTTTCCATTTTGTCCTATCATACTAGAGATACCATAACCGGGGTATATCTAAGCTATTAGAACAATTAGAAAAGAGATCATTCAACTATAATGTCTGTTTTATTTAATGTTCTCCCCAAGGTACTATTTTTAAAAAATTCCAAATATTTCTAATTGATTTATTCTAAGAACACGTTTTCAATCCTAATGAGTATAGTTTTCAACAGTAGAATTGTGGAGGTTGGTCTTATATATTGCTTTTTGAAATTGAAATACTCTCTCTCCATTCCCTTTAAAATGTCCTTTGCTGAGGCTCACATGTGACCTGACATCAGGCAGTGATCAGACTACCCATGAGTAAGAAGCCCAATTTTCTACTTTATATTTTTTTCATTAAATTTTTTTTTCCAAAATTGAAAATGGTTTTAAAACCTAGTTTAGCATAGAGGCTGTTAGTCAGTGGTTAGTTGAGGCCTAATGAATTACAAAAAGGCTTTGTGAACTGTCTTCAAAAAGCATGCAATAGATATGTGCATTTCAGGGGAAGAGAATTCACACACTAATAGCCTTAAGTACTGATTACTGGCTATAAAATAGTTTTAAGTCATTCATTCTTACAAACTGAGTACACTGAGGCATCATGTTTTTGGGACTAAAGATGATCAACTAATTATTCATTCAGTGTCAGATGAAAATGAAGAATATCTGACTTCTAATTCAAGGGTCTTCATCTTTGAGGGAAATACCTTTGTGTGTGTGTGTGTGTGTGTGTGTGTTTGTATGTGTTTGTGTGTGTATGAAGTGAGAAGGATAAAATAGCTCTCAGACATATACTTTACTTAATGAAATATAAGCCTCTTCATAGGGTAGGCATTCCAAAAATGTGACTGATTTCCACATGTGGCTTGGGAAACCAGTTATGTTCTTCCATATTCCCAAGACTAACATGAGAGACTTGGGCTCATTATTATAATGAATACATTAACGGATGATGTCATAGCTTTACATATTTAAATTTAAACGTACAAAATTTAAAATTTAGTTTAAAAATTAACTATCATTTAAGTTGCCCATCTGTAGATAAGTTGAAACCTGTGCCAGTCTAATTAGCAATCAGGAATATGGTAATTGCTTTTGGCATATGAATGTGGAAACTTCTCTGGAGTAAAATAATGCCAAGTTGTGCATTTCTGAGTCCTTTCTCTTTCAAATTTACAGTGTTAATAATCTAATAAAATTTTACTTGGCATTATGTTTGAGCCTTTTAAAAGGATTTTTGTTTTTATTTCTTAACAGAAGAGTACTGTCTGTTTTATGTACATATCTATGTATCTGCCTATCTTCTTAGGTGTAGAGCAGAATTTTATAACTTAAGTAAAATTAACCTTTTAAAAATGGCAATTCTTTGTCGTAACAGCTGTCCTGTATATTGTCGCATGCTTGACAGCATCTCTTACCAATTATAGATGCTGAAATTCCCTCTCTAGTAGTCATAACAATAAAAATGTCTATGGACATCACTTCCAGATTAGAAAACAGGTACAGTGCATATATTCTATGAACTGAGACTTCTTAAATGCCTCAAATTTATGATTAATGCTTCTAGCAAAATGGTATCTTCAAGTTCATAGAAAAGAAAATGCTAGGCCTTATGCTGAACTCATTCATATCTCCTCTGGAGATATCCAATTGTTTGAAGAAAAAAACTGTTTTCCTTAATGTACGTTTGCATCATGTTTTCTATTTGAAGTACTGATAGATATAGTTTATTCATTTATTAACTTGCTTCACTTTAAGTGTTTAACTTTTGCATAGTCATGCTTTTTACCATTGTACATTTTCACAACTTTCCATAGTTGCGTGTGTAGATGCATCTAAACATGATGTGAGGATTGTGAACTGTTACACAATCGCATAGGGGAAGTCTTCTCTGTGGTAGCAGCTATCGTGGTGGATACTCTCAGCTACTACAATAACAATAACCCTGGGAGCATCTTAGATTTCACTTGGGTGAGGTCTCTGGCATTTGCAAAGATTCTTTCCTGTATGCCAGGTTGCTAGAAAACAAAGAGGTAGGGAGGACCTCGGTGAGGAGAAACAAGTACTCAGCTCCACTGTTAGGCAGTCTGGAAAGGCAATCTCCACTTCTATCATGTATCCCCTGAAAAAATACATTTCCATTTAGCCTTTGAGACACTTGGGTTTCAAGTACATTTTCAGATGTTTTGCAACAGAGTAGAGGGCAGATTTTGTTTTCCTTATACCTATCATAAAAATTACTGAGTGGATGCAAATACTTTTATTTATTGATTTATTCATTCATTCATTCATTTAATTCTCACCAGTGTCAACTTCTGCATTGGCAAAGTCATGGAGATGTTCAAAGTTCTCTTCTAGACTCAGCCTGGATATTCTGACCCTTCATCTGATAGTGACTTCCCAAGGACCAAGTCTCAGCTGTTTGGCTATGTAAAAGACATGTCTTTGGAAAGCACTTTCATCTTTCTTGTTTTAGGAGCATGGGAACACAATTTTCTTGTAGAGTGATTTGTAAAGTAACAAGTGGGTTTGACCTCTGCTCAGAAATTCTGAAGTCATCTCATTTTTATTTCTCTCCCTATGTAGTTAAAGTCATCATAGATTTTGACCTTTGATCTTTTGTTAGAGCCTAAGCAAGATTAATTACAAGAGAAAAACAAAATAAAAAAAGAAATCAACTAAGGATAAGAATAAGAATCACTTTTCATTATATTGCAGGATAAGCGGTGTTTGAATCTAACATTTAATTGGGAGATCTAGGTGATAGTTGATCTCTCAACTACAGGTATAATCACTTCTTTATTCAACTTATTTACTGAGCCTTTACTGTGTACCAGTAAAGGTACACAGTTCTTGATGCGAAGAATAGTGACATCAGTCATACACATAAAACTTCCTCACTCTCATGGAACAACTAGGCAGTAAATAATTAAACTAATATATAAACAAGGCAATTACTGATGGTGAAAACCATTGTGAAGAGGGTAAGAATCTACAACAAAAAGGGGTTCTGAGAATGTTCCTTCAGAAGATCAGGAGGCAACATTCAAATTGAGTTCTGAAAAGTAAAGTGTCAACTTTTCTAATGAAGGGGGCCTAGGTGGGGCCTTTCTAACCATAGCAGCTGTTTCATTTAGCTACGAATTCTGTTTTACATGAGGTCTGTGTGAAACTTACACAGCATTTGCATTCATCTTTCATTCAATGTTTGCAATTTAGCCAACCAAGTATCCACCATAGGAATCCTTGCTCAAATGAGCCAGGGAAAGCCATGGTAGGCTCTTTTCAGGTTTGTTGTGTTAGACTTTGGGGTTTCCATCAAAGCTGAAATGTTAAAGTTTAGATACACAACCCCATACCGCATGACCATTATTCCCATTTATTTTTAGGCTACTTTTATTCCTTTGGGAAGACCCAGCATGAGCTGGTAGTTGTCATTTTCTTTTACAAGTAGATTATCTCTTCAACACAATTCTACTGCGATAAAGTCTACAGTGTGAGTTTTCTACCAAAGTGTACAAATCACCAAGTAATCACTTTCTAAGCTATTGGTGACAAAATGGAATGTGCAAGTTTAACAGAGAAAACGATCAGGACTATATGGGAAGAGTGCTAGATTTTCTTGTAATAGTACTTGGCTGCTGAGCTTTCCATCAGTATAAACCACTGCTGATGTTAGTGCAGCACACCAGTGCTCCAGCTGCCTTTCAGTGGAGTCCCCACCATTGTTGTGAAGACTTGAAGAGAGTACAGGAGTGATACTTCCTTCCCACGGAAGCCAGTGACTTTGAGGTCTGGGTACAAATTCCTATGAGGCTCCTTTTTCTGCTGGGGGCTGCTAGACATCATTTCCATCCTACGGTTGAAACGTTGTCAAACTCTCATATGATGTGTTAGAAGTTTCTCTCTCACTAATGAATCCCACTGATGTACATGAAGAGGAAAATGTGTTCACATTTTCTATCGGGAGATTGAGCTCTTTCTTGTTAGTGCAGTGGAAATTTAAGGGTACATGGTAATTATTCCTAATATCATCATTGAAATTCAGGTATATTTTCCCACAGATATGAAAATGAAATATTTCAATTAAATATGGTTATAAGGGCTTGCTTGGTAAACTAATTCCCCATCTGCAATTATCTGTACAGACAATTGTGTCTTAAATTTCAAGCAGTTTATCAACACCTTTTGGGAGATAGCTCAATCATTGACTGAAGACTGCTTGTAAGACTACCTCCATCCTTCCTTTGCTTCTTACTTGCATTGATTATTTGTGCACCTGTTTACACTCAAAATTTGTACATTGTAGAAATACAAAGGACAGAATCTTGATTTTAATATTGCCAAAAACGAATTATGTAACAACTATGGCTGAAGGGCATGGCAGAGAAAACCTGCTCATTTCATGGCAGATGGGGAGAAAGGAAAAGAGACAGAGAAGGAGGGAGAAATAGACTGGGGACAGATGTAGTCCGGTAACCTAATCTTTCCAACTGTCCTGCACCTGCCTACAGTTTCTATGTCCTCCCAATATCCCCTTTAACTCTGAGTGAATTAATCCATGGATGGAATCAGAGCCTTCCTAATCTAATCATTTTCCCAAAGCCCCTCTGGGCACAGCTACATTGGGGATCAAATCTTCAGCACAGGAACTTTGGAAGGACATTGAGACCAAATCATAGAAGACAAAAAACGATTGTACTCCCCGAATCTCTTTCAAACCCTATATTTCATCCGTTCTGAATTGTGCTTACACATTGAAACGCACAATTCTTTCACTTGCCCAAGCTTTTGCATATCCTGTGTCATGCCTTCTGCCTTGAAAATTTTCCATCACCACACAGCCTGACATTTCTTGTTATTATTCAGAATGTAATTTTTTGTGTTATTTCCTTAAGTTGCCCTTCCTGTATTTCCAAACCTACTGGTCAATTACATATTAGGTATCTCTACTCTGTGTACTCTTTAAACCTCATATACCTTCTATTAAATAAGTATACTATAAGTGTTTATTTGTTTCTACCCACCAGACTGCACACTCCTTGAAAGCAAAATACCATGTTTGCTCTATATACTATTAAATTCTAAATCTACTTTAATGTCTTCATAAAAGAGTCACATTAAATATTTGCTGAATTAATGAATTAATAGTGTGTAATATAGATCTCATGAATATCTTTGACTTATTCACCATTATGCTCTAGATGCTTTCAATATGCTATCTCATTTTAGCAGAGTTTTTAGTATAATCACATGTACATGTTATTAGCCATTTTTTTAGATAAAGAAATTGAGACTAGGAAAGAAGGCTTTCCAGCTATTTTACTGTTAGTACTGGGGGATATTAGACAAATTATATTGCTATATTTTGCATGTGCAAATATGTGACCATAAATATCTTGGTTATGTACAATTACAAGGCACCAATTAAAATATGGGAAAAATTAAGAAATAAAATAGGGCCATGTTGGAGATTCTAGAAATTCTTATTTATTTTCACTCAGTTTGCTTCTTTTTATAAATCATTCATCTTAATATCAGCTGAATATCAGCTGAATAATATCAGCTCTGTTCTCTGTTGAGAACTCTTTGTAAAATCTATCTTTTTGTAGAAATAAAAAAGTGCATTTTCCAAGAGTCAATAAGCAGACACCTGAAGTGGTTCAAACTTGAAAAGTAGACATCTGAATCTTTGAGAAACATTTAACCTTGACATTCTCCCATCTTAATTGACAAGCCTGCTGTTGGTTACATGCTGAGATAAGAAGGATTTTCAGTGTATAATATGCAGGTCATTGGTTTTAAGTTGGGTCCATTGTAATTTATTGGAATCTTGACAGTTCTAAATGATATAAAGAAGAAAGATCGACTTTATTAGGTGATTCCCCCATCTTCGGTAGACTACTTTAATAGATAATAATGGTTAACAACTTGATGACATTTCCCTGATTTTACTTTAGCATTTGGAAGTTGATGAATTCTGGATCTCACTAATATTGGAATGAGCGCATAGCCCAGAATAGTGAGTCTGGGAGCTGCAAAAAGTCCATTTTTTCCTAAACTTTAGCCCTCTAGCTTTAGCTCTGTGCCTCTCCAAGTACAATCTGACATTTGCATCTGATTGGATGAGAGGTCTTAGAAGCAGTAAGAACACACTTGGATACCCATCCATAAATTCCAATTTAATATATTTCACCAGAAAAAGAAGTCCAAGTGATTTTTGCCAAGTTTGGAGAGAAGGGTTGGATACCAGATAATATTTAGAACCAAATTTATATTTAAGCATTTGGTGATTTGGGGGCTTTTGAGGGGTGAAATTTCAGGGACACTGGAATGGAGCTTATTCCCTAAAGCTCCTCTTATTTATTCTCAAATCCCAAAACTTCAACATGAGAAAATAACACTCATGTCCTCAGTAGTAATGAGGTTGCAAGAAGCTTTACAAATATTAGTGCCTCTGCTTTCGTTAGTGCTTTGACAGTGAGATCTGTGTGTGCAGTCTTTCCAGTGAAGGGGGACATCAGCTCACTGACTGTCTAGAGCAGGAGTGGGAGAAGCCAGTGCAAGAGGGCAAGACTCCAATTTTACCCATTTTCCAGCAGCTACTTTCTTCATTCTCGTCTGGCCTCAGAGCAGAGCTTGCTCTACACTCGAAAGAGGAAATAAGATTGGCAGAACTTTAAGAATGATTTGCCAATAAGTCTTCCCTTTGAGTGAAGGTGAAACTTGTCAATGAGATGACCTTTGGTCTCCATGATTACATTATCTAATACAGCAAAAAGATATTATCCGGAAGGACCACATGTTATCACATTAACCCTTTAGAAGAAGAGTTTTCTCCCCCTTGTGGCAAAGGTGAATCCAGAGATTCAAAGTACAATGAGAATCTGATGTAATTTTCTTTGCTTTCAAAATGGATGGGGCATGTGCTAAAGAACGCTGGTGGCAGACAGTGGCTCCAAGCTGACCATCAGTGGGGGAATAGAGTCCTTGTTTCTACGATTGCAAGAAAACTAACAAAAACCAGAGCTTGTAAGTGGTTTCTTCTCCAATCAGGTAAAGGCCCAGTGTCATTAATTCCTTGATGATAGTGTTCTGAGACCCTAAGCAGAGAATCAAATTCAGCCCACATGGACGCATGACCTGCAGAACTGTGAGATGACAGTTGGACATTGCTCTGCACCATCTAATTTGTGGCAATTTATTAAACTAATGTACATGGTAGTCTCATTTCTCTTGCATACATAGAAACATTTTCCAATTCATTCTTAATTTTAAAAATTCATAATAAAAAATTAAGTTCTGGGGTTGAAGCAGTGGCTCAGTGGTTAGAGTGCTTGCCTGGCATGAGCAAAGACCCGGGTTCAAACATCAGCACCACATACACAACTAAGTATCAGAGAAACAAAGTCCAGATGGATAAAATAAATAAAAATTGATTTTGTCTTGCTCTCTCTCACACTCTCTCCTTCTCTCTCTCTTTAAAAATATATTTTTGTTTTCTATTTAAAGACATAATATTGTCTATACTTTTGTCACTGAGGAAGGGTTGTGATTTTACTTGTTTTGTTAACTTTTCATTATAAATTACTTTTTTCTGCATTTATTTAAAAATGTTTTTTAAATGAGGCTATTTTTGAGAACATTTTTCTCTTTGTGTCAATAGAGATGGTAGGCTTTGAAAATGTGCTGATATTTAAATTATTCTTATACATAATTACATTCATATTATGATAATTTTTTCATATATGTAATTGCTATGGAATTCCAGAATTCGTGGAAATTTAAAGATACAGTATCCAGTGATTCTCCATCTGGGTGAACAAAGAAGCACTCTCATAAAGCGTCTTCATTATCTTTGGAAAGAATTAGGTAGGAGGGGACTTTAAAACTTCAATTAAAATTTTATAATTTATGTCTGATTTTGACAAACAACTAATGTCAAATTTCTTTATGCTTCAGACATGAAAACACATACAGGAATGTTAAATAACCTATACAAAGTTGTACAATAGGAGTAGATCCAGATTTAAGGGTCAGAGTTTCTTTTATTCTGTGCTTTCTTTCCTCTGGTCTTTCTCAAGACTGCCCAATAGTCTACAGAACCAGTGTGTCACCCGTCAGAGCAGCAGGGATTCCCCAGAATTGAAGTCCCCTGAGTTGCTTAAAGAAAAACATTAGCATCAGCATCACTCCTTCTGCCTCCTCAAAGTAAAGGGGTTCTTGATGATTTAGAAAACATCCTGTCTGGGCCTTCAGCAACAGAAGAATCTCTGCCATCCCCCAGGAATAACGAGACCAATATTAATGAAACTAACAAGGACAGTATTAATGTAATCTTGGTTTAATAATTATAGTATAAATAGCATTTCCTTGAGTCTTCCCAGTCCAAGGAATTAAAAACCAAGAGTATGTGTTACAACAGTGAATCTATAACTCAAGTGTACATCAGTAGTACTTGGTGTGCTTGTGAAGCTACAGCTGTTGGGCTGTGAATCTTCAGTTCCTGATTCAGGGGTTTGTGGCAAGGCCAAGAATTTGAAGTTCTTACAATTTCCCAGGAGATATTGCTGCTGCTGTTCTGGGAACTGCACTTTGAAAACTACAAGGTACTAAACTGCTCCAGCTATCTCCTGAAGACCAGAAGGCCTCTGGTGGGATTTAGAGCCTTCCAGGGCATGATGAGACTTAAGGTTGTAAACACAAGTGTACCTGGGAAAAGAGCAGCAGCTTATTCACTTTTCAAACAAACGTTTGCTAGATATTTTCTGCAGCCAAGCTCTGTGTCTGGCATCATAAGTATAAATTAAAGTCATTATCTAAATCAGAGAAAGAAGAATTCAAATAGCACTATATAATATTAGGTGAAACTATGTTAAAATTCAGGTACATAATATGTGACTATTTATGGACAGAAATGAGCACATTGTGGTCTAGAATAACAAAGCTGGAGCTACTTAAAATACTTAGGAAGGAATCGGCCATAAATCAATAGTTAACTTGCAATAAAATAGCTGATACTTAGAGAAATATGTGCTTAAATGAGATGCTAAGCAGAACTCATTGTCATATTTAATTTCTCATTCACACAAACAAACACATACATACATACACAGGCATGGATTTAGTTAAATGTTATTAGCTTTTGATTGTTATAATGAATTTTATCCCAGGTTACTTGCTCAGGGACATGGGTCTAAAGTTTCTTCAGCCTTTGTTCTATTACCCAGTTTTCTCTTCCTATTAGATTGCCTCCATCAGTAGAAGCCCGTGCTATTATCCTTCTCATCTAAGAATAGAAACTTGTCTTTTGGCCAAACTTTCTTCTCTGGTAACTTACTCAGGTCTCTCTTTTGCTCACAGCAACTACTTCAAAATCTATGGTCGTTTGCCAATTCTTCTTTTGAACTTTCATTAAAGATCTGGGGCCACCACTTCACCTAAATTGTTCTAATCAGTCATTAATGATTTCTGCTGCTACACCCAATGGTCAGCTCACAGTCACTAGTACTTTTGCAGTGGATCAATTCTGACGATTCTGGGATGTGCTCAATACATTTCTATTTTGAAACACATTCTTCGCTTGGTTCCTGGGATATCATAGCATTTTTCTCCCAACTTATAAGCTGCTTCTTCTTTGATGATTCTTTCAATTTTATTACGATTTAAACACTAACTATACCACACTGACATGTAATTTTTATACACCCAAAACAATATTAAGTCTATAGCTGAATAAATTCCAACAAATGTATATGCCATAAAACTATCATTCAAAGGAGATAAAATATTTCCTTTACCTTGGTTATAACCTGTATGCTACTGAAATAACAACTGGACTGATTTCTACAACCACACATAATTTTGGCTGGTTACGACCTTCATACAAATGGAACATATGATAAACAGCTAATCCTCTGTATCCATGGCTTCTGCATATCTGGATTCAACCAACTCTGGATGAAAAATAATAGAAAAAGATTTGCAACTATAAAATTTACACCTTTTTCCTTGTCATTCCTTAACTAAGGTAGTATCATAACTATTTGCATGCCATTTGCTTTGTATTAGTAATTGTAAGCAATCTAGAGATGATGAAGAAGACACAGGAGGAACTGAGTAGATTATATGCAAATATCACTCAATTCTATACAAAGGACAGTAACATCAAGGACTTTGGTTTCTGTGGGGTTCCTGGAACTGACACTGCACACGAATAAAGGCACAACTTTATAGTATTTTTATATCTGAATGTTTTTGTTAAAAAATTTTGAGAGCCAGATTGGTTCATGTAAAATTCACTTTTTCTTATTGTTGACTATTCCACTGTGTGCTATCTCTTCTTTACACATGAGCATTTGGGTTGTTTCCTGCTTTTGTTTCTCATGAATGAGGCAACTATGAGCATTCTTTGTGAAGTCTCTGTGTGGACACCTGTTTCTATTTCTCTTGGATGAATATCATGAGGTAGATTTGCTATAGTTTTGGATTTTTGTATGTTTGCCAAAGAATTTTCAAAGTACTTGTGCCATATTGACTCCCATAAGCAGTGTGGGAGGAATTGTTCTTTATATTTAATTCTACTCTGTCTGATAATAATACAGTTACCCCAACATTTTTCCTCATTAATATCTTTGATTTGGGGGGTAGGTCTGAACATGCCACAAATTTTGAACCAACAATGTACCTTTGGAGGAAAATTAGTATACCTAAGATGAACTGATAAAGCTTGTAATGCTCAACCAGAGCCACTCTGATATATCAAAGATCCCTAAATAGACCAGATATACTAGTTGAATAATCAAACTCTCAGGTACATTGGTTTACTCCAGAGCTATTAAATATCTACTATATGCCACCCATTCTTCTAAACTTAAGGGGAACAATCGATAGACAAGTTCCCCTCTCTCGTAGAGCTTCTTGTCCTATGTAACAAAGAAAATAGGTAGGTAAATAAAGAAACAAACAAGAGAATTTCAGATAAGAAGTAATAATAAGAAGAAAATAAAAACAAACAGTGTGATGGAGCAAGCAGGAGGAGTGGTCTCTACGCTGAATGGACAGTGTTGGCTTCAGTCAATGTACATTTATTTTGCACACTAGAATGCACATATGCTCCTCTTGGGGGTAAAAACTGAAGCAAATATTTTGAGAAATCATTTGACTCTATTCATATTGCATGGTTTCATGGTGAAGATACAATAATTTACAAATCCTTTGTCTTCTAATTGTGAATAATGGAGTGGAGATCTTTCTCAACTCTTCTTTTCTTTACTCTCACTGGGAATGTAACTAGATAATCACAAGCAGATTTGATACTGAGGAGGAAAACTTGGTGTGACATGGTGACAGCAACAATAATCACAACCTTTGTGTAATCTTAGTAACACATGTCATGTTTATCATGTGCCAAGCACTGTTCCGTGAATATTAGACAAATTAATTCATTTAATCCTGTGAGATAAATGCAAAAACTCCACCCATTTTTCATGTGGAAAAGGTGAGGCACAGAAATGTGAAGGGAGCTGCTCAAGTTTTCTTAGCCTGCAGGTAGCACAGCCATGCAGTTATTGAACCCCTGTATCCCAGCTCCTAAGCTATTACTTGGTACTGCCTTTCTTGAGGTATTGATGAAGGTGTAGGATGATACTATCAAAAAATGAACAGAGGTCATGGGAGCAAGTAAATCTGTGATCCAATTCCAATATAACCCCTTATGAGGTTGATGGCTTTGGAAAAAAACAGTTTTTGTATTGGTGAAATTTAATATTCTCTAATATGGAGGTAAAAATTACTATTGTCTTAATTTGAGTTCTCCTGAGAGCACAGCCTGAGACAAGGACTTGAGTACAGGCACGTTTTTTGGAATATAATCTGAGAAGGCAGCAGTGAGGGAGTGGAGGGAACGGAACAAGGAAGGAGTGAAAGCAGCATGCAGGTGTGATATTAAGTAGTACTGTGGGCACCAGGAGCTATTTCCTTCTATGACTTCCTTAGAAGAACACACAGAATGCCTCTTAGAACTGGTCATCCCATGACATGAGACAGGGGCACTTATCTGATGATTCCTGGTTCACCTTGGTTGAGGGGATGCCACCCTGGGATGCTAATCTCCTGCACTCCCAGACTGCATTTGCAATGCTGGGTGAGCACCAACTCCTGCTGCAGAGAAGACCTTGAAGAGCAGAGCACAGTGTGCTGAAGCCACACCACTTTTTAAAAACTTTTATTTTCTTGTAAACCTCCATGTCCTTGCATTTAAAGTTTGTCTCTTATAAGCAAAATTTCATTTTTGTCCTTTTGTTTCATCTAGTTTGATGATCAGTTTTAAATTACTTAAGTCTATTTGCACTTAATGTGATTGCTGATTTGATTGGCTTAAGTCTCCCATTCTGTTTTCTGTCTCTGTGTCCAGCCTGTTTATTTCTTTATCTCCTTTTCTGTAAATGTTTGAATTAATTGAGTAATTTCTTTAGTATTCCATTTTATGTGTTCTGTTGACCTTTTCGGTATACGTTTTATATTATTTTTATTTTTGTGATTGCTCAGGAAAATAAATATATACTTTTTTGTATTAATACAATAAAACTTCACAACAATGTAGGACACATACAATTACATACTTCCTGTTCTCCAGTTCTGTTCTTTCCTCCACTTTTGTCCTGTACTTGATGCTTACCTATTCTATCATTTCTTCATTTCTTTTTTTCTTTCTTTTTTGTTAAAGAGAGAGAGGGACAGTAAGAGAAAGAGAAAAAAAGAGAATAAGAGAATCAAATTTATTTAGTTTTTCATGTGGCTTTTGTTGCTCCAACACTTCATTGTGTATGTGGTGCTGGGGTTTAAACTCACCTCTTCATGCATGCCAGGCAAGCGCCATAACCACTGAAACACCACTCCAGACCCCATTTCCTCATTTCCAAATGTTGGAGAGGCCTTGGGATAAATCATTGGATTTTTTTCCTTTTGGTTCTATATTCCCATTAGTGGCTGCACGTGGTTTCATGGATTTAAACATCCTGATGTCCCACCAAATGATTTTTAAGCCCTGATGTCTCCCATGGACTCAGGACCCATGCATTGACATTAATTAGATGTCTAATAGGAAACTAAATATTTCCTTTGCTGAATTCTATTCTTACAATATTCCTTCTTTCATTTAATTGTATTTTATTCTTTTAGTTTCTCAGAATCCAAAACTATTGTGCTCAACTCTTTTTTTTTTTCCTCTCACATCAATATCTACTCCTTCAATAAATCTGGTCAGTCTGATTTTCCATATATATCCAAAAAATCTGAAACATTTTTATCACCTCTGCTGCTACAGCCCTGGTCCGATTCACCATCACCATACCCATGATGTTACACTGACCTTTAAAATGGTCTCCTTCCTTCTCAACCCCCTTCAATTTAGAAATCATAGAGATCCTTTTAGATGTGTGATAGATCAAAGCTTTCCAATAGAGTCTTATCTCACCAAAAGTAAAATCCCAGTCTTTGCTGGGATATAAAGGATCCTATGTAGTCTGACTCTTAACATTGCTTCCCTTACCTCTTATTCCCTTACTGAGTTACTTCTTCTGCTCTTGTAGCACTTTTTCTCCTTCAGAGCCTGCACATGTGTTCTGCATGCTAGAAATGCTCTTTCAAAGCAATGAGGATGAGAACTCACACCTTCTCCTCTTTCAGATAGTCACTCTGAGGTGTAAGCGAAGATTTTCAGAGATGCTCTTCCCTATCACTTCAAGACCCTCACAATGCATTATTTTATTTTGAAGAGCTCATCAGCATCTGACCTTCATTTTGTTGCTTGTATCTTCTAGTAAATTGTAAACTCCATAACAGCAAATATATTTATCCACTTTGTTTATTGCTATATGAGCCCAGCAAATATTTCATATGCATAAACAATAAAAATGAATCTTCAATTTTATTATGAGCAAGTCAAGACTTATGGAGATTAAACAAATTTCCAG
Organism: Aplodontia rufa; assembly: GCA_004027875.1. Taxonomy (NCBI): domain Eukaryota; kingdom Metazoa; phylum Chordata; class Mammalia; order Rodentia; family Aplodontiidae; genus Aplodontia; species Aplodontia rufa. The sequence continues at coordinate 19,279 of PVKS010021791.1, read as the reverse complement.
TGGCCATAAAATCAGTTGTTGGTGGAATGGAACTGAGTAGGGTAACTTAACAAAGGAGCTATAAAGGCATTTGTAGTGATGTGAACACTGGCAAGGAAATTGAGCAATAGGTTATACAAGGGATATTGATGTTGATGAAGAATAGAGATGGACACTTTTACTTCTTAGGAACTTGGACTAAGATATGGCAAAGAATATTAAAGAGTAGGACAAAAATGTGCCTGGTCACACTGAGGAAAGGAAACTGGTGAGTTATGCTTTGAATATATTTGAATACTATGCAACATTTAGAAGTTTGTTTAGATTTTTTTATTGTTGTTTTGGGTAGGGAATCTGTACAGGAGGGACACATAAAGATTTTAGATAATTATGCAATTAGCTCTGTTTCTTAATATAGGTGATCATCTTGATTATAGGAAACATTTTTCAAAATATCATTTCTTTATTTTTATTAAGAAATTTATGTGTTGAACAATTCTCTTTCTTAACTTGACTGCCAATACACCTTTCAAGTATTCTTGGACAAAGAGACCTGTGCTATAATCATCTTGCTAAATCTACAGTGCTCCAGGCTGTGCCCATGAGTCTATTTCACTCTATTCAATGTCTACACTGCTAAGTCTGAATCTTACATAGTGGATTGGTTTTCACAAAAGATAGATGCAAATGGCTGGGGGTGAGGTGCAGGGCTTTGTCTGCCTTTTGTACAATGATATCTGTATCCATGCTTTGGATTCTGCAGGATTCTCTCTTACACTTGCTCCAGTACTATTCTAGTATGAAATTGGTGGGAAATTAGGTCTCCCTCAGTGTCACTGAGTTCTTCTCTACTCTGATCCTGAGAATAATATGCAGTGTTTTTGACCTTCCCTGGCCAACAACATCTCTGTGATGTAATATATATTAAAATTTAGTCCTAGAGGCTAAAGGAGCTAAGGAAATTCTTCTCCTTTCCCAAATCTCCCCCTTTATCCCTTCCTAAGTCCTCTAAAATATGCATACTTCTTTACTAATTCTGAACTCCTCAGCCTAATTTTTCCACTTGAGCCAATATACCCAGAGGTCTTTATCCAGGTAAATTGATAACAGGGAACCGTAATTTAAATATTTTAAACCCTTTTAGCATTTGTCAGTGTTTAAATATCGCCACCTCCACCTCCCATATTCTGATCCTCCTCTTTACACACCATCTAACAATTGAGAAAGCATTGTTTTGATGGACACTTAAAAATAACAAGAAAAAGAAACTAAAATCTGAAACCTGGCCACTGTTTATAATGAGATAGTTTATCTTGACCAATGAACATTTAAACGCTGTTTTATACTTTGCAAGGAATATCTTAAACATGACTTTATTTTTTTTCCAATGAATTAAATGAAATAGATAAGGTAGTGATTATCTAATTATCCCCATTTTTAAAGATTAAAAAACCTTGAATTTCAAGGTGGTGAAGGAACTCTGACAAATTTCAGTTGTGCAATAAACACAGGAGCTGAATACGAAACAGATTTTCCAAACTTGAGCAGGATATACATTTTATCATGTGGCTGTCTCACCTGTGGGCATTGTAGAAAGGACTCAATGAAAAGTCACAGCTTATCAAAACCTGCTGCATGTTACGGTTGAGTCAGATATCTTGCAGGAAGAGACCAAGGCATCCCAGGGAGCTGTGTCAGGGGTTTGGACAAGGACAGCAGAACATATCTCACTGCTCCCACGTGTTTGAGGTTTGGATGGGATTTTTATAGCAATGTTTACTGTATCCCATATGTGTAATGTTTTGTGCAAGTTGTTTACTCGTGCTTTGGGATTCAGCACTGTACACTGCAGGTTACACACCTAAATTCCCCACAGCTACTCCAGAGAAAATTTCAACATGATGGAGACCCTTGAATCCTCGGGAGGTTCACCCCCGACATAAAGTCAGTGAATTGGAGCAGCATCAGGAACATTTCCCATTGCTACCTCACCGGGGAACGGTTTATTTTCTAGGCAGGAGACATGAATCCTTGACAATATTTCATTATGTTGTTATCTTGAATTAGATAACTGGATTAGATACAAATGCAGAAGTTTGGCACTTAGTATTTTTTTCTTGTTTGAAAGGATTTGAATTATTAAAGGGGATTCGGTTTAGGTGAATAATGTCAGATTCTCAGCCCTTGAGTCTGAACAGCAACCTTGCAGCCTTCTTGTTATCCTAAATCCCAGGAATCTAGTCCTTATCCCTATTTTTAAAAAGTCCCCTAAAGCATCATGTACATCTATGTAGTGCCTTTCCCCAAATTACATCAATGAATACATAAAAGAGGAGTAAAACTGGATAAATGGTATTCTTTAGAGAAAGACTAAAACAATCACGTATTCAGCTCAAAATTTTAGTGTGGCCTTAATAGCTAGGGATGAAACCATGCTGGAAAAACCTGGCCATATGTTTTCATACTTTAGGTTCAGATACCACAAAGGAAAGGTCTTAGCTTCCAGTCTGGGGTGGGGAATTGCTAATGGAACAAACACATTAACTGTTTTCTCTTGTTCCTTCCACTGCACACAGCAAAACATGAATGCTCAGCATATTTGTTGAAATGATTTTTCCACATTTTCAATGAATAAAAAGTAAACCTGCAGAAAAGCTTGTAAGCAATGAATTATGATTTGATGTCTAGAACTTTCCTCATTTTATTTTGTCCTTTCATCACACAAAGGAGAAAACTAAGGCCCAGGAACATTACATGATTTGCCCAAAGTTTCTGAAGAGACTGAGGTAGGATTGGAATTGAAGTGCTTAGCTGGTTAATCTATGTGGTCCTGAAACAACTGGGAGAGAAAGTACTGCCTCAATTATATAATCAATAACCAGTAATTTGCCATATCATTTCTAGAAACTCTTCTGGTGGAATCTATTAACTGTGTTGGTGCTTTCTTTGTTCTTCTCAGAATTTCAAGTTTTGTAAGATTGTCCAATTTCATCAACAAGAAACAGAACTTCCATTTCTGGATTTATTACTAATCCTAGTCTATTATATAGCTTTTGTTTTGTAAGGTACTTGATTTTTGAGAGAACAGAGTCTAATGCATGGTTCCCATTCAAATCCTGAAGCTAAGCTTTGCTTTATTTGATTATTTTATTTTATTTTATTTTATCTTTGGAGGACTTCATTATTACATTTTATTGATAATAAATAACAACACAATTAAATGTGACTTTTTATTTCCTTAAAGAAATAAAATCCTGAAGAAATAAGTTTTGACAATTAAGTTACTATTTCCTTTCCAGACCCGAAAAATAGAATATAGGCAGGTATTCTTTAGAGGGTGACCTGGGGAAAATAAAAGGGATGGACATTATAAATTAGAGTTAAAAGCATTACTGAAGAAAATATCCCATTTCCCCTTATACTAATGGCATAAATGTGTTTGTGATTGTGCTGATGACCATTTCTCAGGATGTCTACTGCTGCAGTATGTCTCCAAACTGACCTCATGCTCACATGCCAAATTTTTCCAATTCTCAGACACTTCAACATCCAAAACGTATAAATTTAGTCAGTTATGCTTGGCACAAAATTAAGGAAAGTCAATATCACCCTTCAGTAAACTATAATCTTGTAAAACCACAGAAATAGCAATCCTCTTCTTTATATTTTTAAATAAATTGCTCATCCAGAGCCCTTCATGACACCCAGCGGAGTTTAAAACTGTGACCAGTCATAGACTCAGCAGTTAAAGAAGACCTGTTTCCGACTGATGTATTGAGCCAATGTGCATCTGACTCAGGAACAATATGGCTGCCATGGCCAGTGCATGAATTAGCTCCAATTGTGGGTAGAAAGACTCCCTTGAAGGTTGACACAGTGTCACCCCAAAAGATCTGTGATAGTTCATATATAAAGAAATCTTCTCTCATCCAGGACAGGTAGCAGAGTGCACAACAAAAGATGGTTACTTTGTAATCTGACAGTCAAATTTGGAGTTAAATCCTAGAATCATTATTGTTTTATTTGGGTGATCAACTACAAATCAGTTTTCTGAACTTCAAGTGTTTCTCCTCTTAAATCTTTAAACTAGGATAAAATTACTTACCCTATGGTGTGGTTGTAAAGTTGAAATGAGAAAATGTCTATCCATGTTGGTTGCCATCCTACTTGCTTTCTCTTCCTGCACCACACTGAGAATATTTCATGCAGAAGCTAGATTCTGATATTGAAAGAATTAGTTTGAGAGAAGCTTAAAGATCATACCACAAATATAACTGCTATTCACAACAAGTTTATTTTATGTTACGCTATAAGCATAAATCACTAACATGTATTCATCTTTTGCAATGATCTGTGATATAGTAACCCCATTTTCCCATTTTTGCAATAAAGGATGCACAGGGAAGAGAAGATACATTTGCTGACAAATTGTCAATTATTGTATAATTTTAAAAGTTTTTATACAGATATTTATGGAGCCTAGCATGTGCCAGACAGTATGCCAAGTATAGTTATACCCTGAGAAAGAAACAGAAAATGTCAGATCTATGACATTCCTGTGGTGAAGATTAACTGCAGAAGAGTGACCAGTTGTGATAACGACTATAAAGGACAAAATTGAGATGATATGGAAGTGGGAAATAAATGAGGTAGCATGGAGGAGAAAAATGGCATAAGCTGGATTGGAGCTCAGGGACTCTATCTCTCTGCATGGGGGAAAAAAGGGAGAAAAAAGCAGACAGCAATTATACGATGACCCAGAGATGCTTCTTCAGGGAACATCTGCTTAGAGGCAAAGGTGCTTCTAGGAGAATATGGGAGTCCCAGGATTTTATGCAAATGTCGAAGGGAAGGGTCAACTAGAGACAAATAAAATGGAGGAAATATTTGTTGGGTAAAATGTTAACATGGCTCAGGCCTGCCACAGGCACTGGAGGGAAGAAGAAAAATAAAGGAGATCCCAGATGCAAATGGTCCTGCTTTGGCTTTAACTGGAGAGATGCACTGGGGAATGCCTGAGACTCCTAGGCAGCCTCCTTTTAGGCATAAACAAAAATGTCTTTCCTATATTTTGTAAAAGATATGGGCATCATAGCAACATGCAGTCATCTGGACCTGATTCACTGCTCCTTTGGCACTACTAAATCTCAAACACTCAGTCAGCAATCAATGGAGCTCATTTTCTAGAGAGCATGGATTATGACTATTTTCATGCAAAGCACTTTTTACACAATATATGGGAAATTTTTAGTTGGCTCTACACATTCCAATCTTTGTAGCTGCCTTCTGTTCTTGGGCCTTTTCATTTATCTTTGGTCCAGGTTGCTGATCTTTGAAAAAATGGTCCTTTTCCATTTTCCTTTTCAATTCATGCAGACATGCTGATCAGCCAGCAGATGCTGCCCTCCTGCACAAAACAGAGCAGAGATGATTACCTTACAGCTTGAGCTATATCATAAGTTCCCAGCTACACCAGCTGCGGAGGCTGGCAAATGCACTCGTGGACACTTGAGGTTTTAAACAGCAAAGTGCTATCAAAAGGGTCTTACAAATTCTCAACTATATTTTGACTTTAATGGCACTTTCTTGCTGAGAAATTTACACTGAATCACCCTAGTTAGTAGGGAATGGCTGCAATAACCCAGGATCCTCAGACTGGAGGTTAACACATGAAATATAAATGAAATGATCCACGATCAATTAGAAGAAAAACTCCATGTGCACATAAAGTCAAGTGGTTCAGAGTTCAATTTCAGGAGACAGAGAGGCCTGAGTCAGGAACTTGGCTCTCCCAAAGTTGAGCTGTGTGTCACTTTGGGCAAGTTAATTCACAGCATTAGGAGAATGAAATGATATAACTAACACATGTAAAATTGTTAACATTTTGACAGGTCGAGTAATTGCTAAAAAATTTTAGATGGCTACCATTGTTCTTAATAGGAGTCCTAATGATTACAGCTGTTAAATACCCAGTAGCAAGAAAAATGATGGCCTCAGACCACACAGTCTTTGGATTATCCACATGGGAAGATTTTTGAGTTACGTATTTGCTTTTTATAAATAAACCACCAGAAATGATTTCTAAAAATGTCCATTTATATAAAAAATACCCATTTATCATGCTATCTGTTTTCATCTGGCCTTTTAATTTTTTGTCTAAACTTGCTTATTTTTAGCATTTTTTAGTGTTTTCAGATTTGTAAATCACACACAGAAACATCAAAGCCTACTTTTTCTCACGGCACTTCTTAGAAACTAAGAAAGTGGCTTGGAGTCTCTTCTCCCTCTGCTACTTTTCAGGATGAGTTGGCTACCCTGTCAGTAACTTTCTGAAAATATAATTTGGAAATAACATCCCTACCTACTTCTAAGATCTGGTATAAAGATTAAAAATCTCAAAAGATCTGAAGTTTTGTCCACATACACACAGTTCTATTCATTCAGTAACCTAAGAGAGCTTAGTTCCTGTTATGTTTTGGGTATGGTTTGAGGGTGTTCCCAAGGGTCCTTGTGCTGGTACCTTGGTCCCCAGTGTGGTGGAGTTAGTAAGTGGAACCTTTGAGAGAAGGGGCCTTCAGAAGGGGAGGTAATAAGGTTGTAGGGGACTTCATACCTGGAAGAGATTGAGTAGTTTTCATGGGCCTTCGTTGGTTTTCATGAAAATGACTTATAACCAAGAAGGACCCTCAAATCTGCCCTGGCTTTCTGACTTACATTGTCTGTTCCTGGGGGTACCCTCATCACAGATAGAATAAAAGAGATTTCTAGATCTAAATTTTCAACCTCCAAAACTGTGAGCTAAAAATAAACTTCTTTTCTTTATAAGTACTGGTTTTAGGTACATTGTTATAGCTACAGAAAATGAACTAATTCAGTTCCCATATCCAAAATTAACTTTTACCTTCTTCTTAGGCATAAAAATAAAATATATACAAAGATGGTAGATACATTTGTAAATAATTGGCGTAGAAAAGGCAACCAAAATACTGTTTGGTAAATGTATGCTTTTTCTTGATGGTAAAATTCTCTAAAATGTGTAGTTTTTCTTTTAATACCAATGCTATTCGGAAACCTATAAATTTTAGTGTGAGTGTATGGAGTAAAAGCTGTACATTGGACAGATAAAAGTTATGTTTCAGTAATTTAATATTTCTGCCTGGGAGACCCCTACAAAGAAACCAAAATACACAAAACACATGTTTCTCATTGGAGTGTGTGAGTGTACATGTTTATTGTGTAATTTTGCTTTAGAAAAAATTAAAATTAGGGTTGGAGCAGTGGCTCAGTGGTTACAGTGCTTGCCTTGCATGCACGTGGACATAGGTTCTAACTGGAGCACCACGTACATAACAAGGTGTTGGAGAAATGAAGTCCACATGAAAAACTAAATAAAATTGATTCTCTCTCTCTCTCTCTTCCTCTCCCTTAAAAAGAAAAGAAAAAAATTTAAAATTAAAGGCTAGCTCTCTGGTTTATGGAAACTCTTTTTCATAGAAGTAATTTTGAGATTCTATCCATTCATAGTTTTTAGTATGAGAGAATTTCAGATCTTTTTACACTAGTAGGTTCAATTGTGCATAATTTGAGAAAAGAGGTGCACTATGTGAGACTTCAGAGACTTCAAAATGTATGAACAAACTTCTTAACGTTTTCCACTCATGTAATTTTGAATCAAAGTGAAAGTACCAGCCTGAGCTTGTTAAGGCAAGTGAGCAGAATCAGACTCCAGAAACATGAATTGCAATGTTTGAAACCACATGCTTTGCCTATCAAATTTCAAAACTAATATTTGAAAGGGAAAATTATCATAAAATATAGCACCACCTAAAGGCAAATCATTTAAAATTATTTCAACTTTAAAGCAATATTAATTTTAACTTAACTGATTTATTTTTGAAATCCGTGAGTGTGTCAAACCACACATACAAACGATCTGAGAAGGAAAAAAAAAAGTACATGGGGAAGATGTTAAAAGAAGGAGTATTCAGACCTATAGGGTTTTTTTCCCCCTGGGGTAAAATGAAAATAAATCTCTATTCACAAACCTACAGGCTTCTGAAGGTCCTATCTCCAGTGTCTGTGGGCCGGTGACAGGCTGGGTAACCGCTCACTGCTAGCTGCCCATGAATGATTATCTCCGTCCTGCACGCTTGCCAGCATGACGCGTCTTCATTTCATTAAGGCAAAGAAGGACAGTCTGGAATTGGCCATGGCAGAATTCATTTATCACGTTTTAATGGAGAAGCAGCTCAGAAAGGGTGGGCCTAATGAGATATTTCTAAAGAAATTAGCCAGTTTCTATTAAAGGGCTGTCTCCTCTCTGTCCATGCTAATGATGGATCTCAAGGGCTGCAGCACAGGGATACTTTCCAGCCCTCCCTTTGCTTTGCTTTCCTGAGACATATGATCATTTCTGCATCATCTATCTCACAAATGCTTGTGCCGATCATTGTTGCAAAGTAATAGCAAATTTTAACATGCCGAAAAAGGGCCCAATTTGACTTTCTGGACTTAATGTATAATGGAGAACAGATCTTTGTACCCAGAATTAAGGTAATATCACTAGAACTGCTCATGCCCCAATCCTTCAAAATAAATAGAAAGTTATCTCTCAATTTTGTTATTTTTCTTATTGTTGTATTTATGAATAAATGAGATCAAGTCTGTTCTACAGAATTCCCCTTTCGAAAATTTCTGACACCAAAATCTCTAATTGCTTTTGAATTCAAACACAATTTTCCAAAACACAATGTACATGATATTTGTATCAACTAGTACCAATCTCACATTCTATAGTCCCTCTGTCCCCATCATTGTTCCAAATTCACCAGCAGTCGGAGCTCTGAAGTGCGTTAAATTAATGTGGATAGGTAATTGTGTTAGTGACATATGTCTATTGTTTTCTTATTAGAAGAGGATGTTTATGTTAAGTTTAAAAGGAAAACTTCAGATCATTTAAATTTTGTAGTCTATTTGAGCAATGAGAGTCATGAGTCAGGCAGCACTTAGAGATAGAAAAGGTTCTGAGAACTCTCCTACACACTGCTCAGTTGGCGACCTGTGATTGGCTGCAGCTTGGCTGGTAGCGATTGACACATAGCTGGTTGTTGTACTCGTAAGTTCATGCACTAAGTTGTGATTTGTCAGATCCAGAAATCCAGATACAGTGATTACTTCAAACCAATGGCCTCCTTCCTGATTATTTCATTCAGCACTGGGATCTTTAGGAAACCACTTATAAAGAACTGATGATAAGGAGGAGAAAGCTAAGATTACATATTTTTTTCCACAAAAGAATTAGGAAGCAAAATTGATGGTATGTGCCAGAAAAGCAAGAGGCAACACCTTTTATTATTTATTTACACATGAGTAATTATTGAGTGCTTACTTAGGACAGGTATTGTGCAGGCAGTGGAGAAGCATAATGAACAGACTAAGTTTCTTTCCTAAATAAACTTTAATTTTTATGATACATACACACAACTGACAGAGAAATAACTTATTTCAGACTGTGTGATGTTGGCTCACTTACCATAGGAATCTCAATGGACTGCACATATAATAGATAAGAGGATCTCTAAAAATAACTGCTGTAAAATATTATTAATGTGGACATTATTCAACCAAAAGTATTGATATGAGTAGATAATTCTAGGAATGAACTTGAGAAGATTATTTAGGATATAAATGAATTTAAATAAATATCTGAAACCGAAAGAAAGCCCATACAGTTCTGAGAATCTTTTCAAAGGCAAGACAAAGGTATTGATTTTATACTCATTGAGGAAAAACAATGCTTAAAAAAAAAAGAAGCTGGGGCAAGAAAATTGGAACGACATACAAATTGGCAAAACGAAAAAGAGCAGTGATCTTGGCAGAAGTATGCTGGAGAGATTCAAACAAAAAGTGAACAGCTTAGCTAGGAAACAGAAGGTTATGAGAAGGAGACTTGGAAATGTGGGGTTTGAACTGCTTCTTTGGTTTTCTGCCTTATCAGGTCTCCATCGGATGTCCAAATTTTGTAGATTCTCAACAATCTCTAAGTCTTGATATCCTTTTCCTACAAAATCATGTTTCCCCTGTGTTACTATAAAAGCTACAAAAGCCATCCAATATGGTAATCACTAATCACATGTGACCTTAAAAAATTATGAATAGGGGCTAGAGAGGTGGGCCAGGCGTAGGGTGCTTGCCTGGTAAGCTCAAGGACCTGGGTTCTAACCCTGGCACCACATACACAACAAAGTGTCAGAAAAACAAAAAACAGATGAAAAAATAAATTAAAAACTAGCATCTTTCTTTTTCTCATTTTCAAAAATAAAATTATGTATAAATAAAAAATCATCTCTTAGTCACACTAGCAGTTTTCCAGGTGCTCAGTGGATGTGTGTGGATCACGTAGTTGATGGTGCAGGAGTTGTAGGTAATTTCTAGCATTAAAGAAAGTCCTTTTGGGCACTACTGCTCTAGAAGGACTGAGAGATGGTTGAATGTATTTTTCCTCAGTCAGGGTTCAGTGGATCTGTGGAATGGAAGATGAATAAATGTAATGCAGACTGCTTGAACATCAGCTCCTGGGAGATCTGACCACAAAGGTTCTTTCTGACTCCATTCCTCCTGCATTTTGCTTATAGCAGAATGATTAACCATTACTTGTATTATTCCAATTTTTCGTTTGCCTCCCTTAACTAATTGCTTAGTGTGTAATAGCAAGAGGCTATTTCTTTCTTCTTGTTGATATTTCCCACCTCTTAACATTGTCAGGTGCAAGAATGTGTTGTTTCAATGAAAGAGTAGAAATTGGCATAGAAATGGGATGTATATTCTTGTGAGGTTAAGTTTCATTGCATAAGATTATGAAAACAACCTATTATGTGTTACAGAAATCTTTAAGTCAATCAAGGACTGCATGATATTCTGGTGGACAGGTCCCCCTCTCTTGGGGCTCTGTCTCCTTCTGTATTACTTGTACCTATTTTAGTGTCCTGAACTACAATTAAATCCAGTAGTCACTGAAAGTCACTGAATAGAAGCTGACTAGCAACTTTGGAGAAGCTAGTCTTAGGGAATCAAGTCTTAGATAAGGAAGGAAATTCCTTGATCTATGAAATGACCATGGTATTGGGGGCATGCCATCCCACATAGTGACTAATTATCAAGAACAAATAATTAATCCTTACTTAGCATCCCAACCCAGTGTAGGAAGGTCCTCAACCACACCTGCCAGGGTATTTGTGTGGCATCTGGAGAGGGTCAGTACAATTTGAGTTCTCAAATGCTGCTTAGGAGGAGGTCAATGTTCCCATCTGTTTGTCAGGGGAGCCTCTTTAGTGTAAGAGTTAAAGCTGACTCTCTAACAGAAAAAAGATGCTATAGCAATCAATGGGAAACTGTATTCTTCAGGATTGGCAGAGCATTACTTGGGGATTTATTAAAATGTAAATTCTCATGACTCTGTAAGTGCAATCTAATTAAGCAGGTTTCAACAAGTCCCCCAAGTGATTCTGAGCAGCACTGAATGCTGAGGACCATGGGCTAGAGGAAAATGAAGGACTGCTGCAACTCATCCTACATTGGCCTTAGAGATGAGCCCATGTATTGTTCTCCACTTTTCCACATACTAATGGAAATACTAAAGTATATCCTTGAAAAGAGACAACCTCCTTGCATGCCACTCATATTGACCAGACCCCCAGCCTGTCCAAGATTGCCAGAGAGGAGGGGCTTCATAGGATGAGGTTCTCCAGTGCTGAGGCGCAGCATAGCCAGTACTCAAGCTGGTGCCAGGAAAGTCAGGTCAGGACTGATCCCATCACCTGCAAACAGAACTGAGGAGCACTGCTGTCCTGCCCCCATGAGGGTCTTCTCCTTCCCCAGGTAAAGCAGTTTCTGTATTTTTGAGTCCATTGATTCAGATATCTTATACTGTTGAGACTCTCTTTCTGAAAAGCTCCTCTTCAATAGCTTTCAGGGAATTTTTCTTGAAGTTTTCCTGGTATATTTTTCCCCTCTCAATGCTGTACTGCTAAGTAACTAATTGATCTTCCTGTACTGAAATCAGGAGGTGGGGGGAAGTGAAAGTAAAATGAAAGAAAATACAGTATTAATTTACTCAGTGGTATGAGGTAATTTTCTTGTACAAAATCCCCAAATATTTGAACTCAAAGGAATTAATCTTTTTCTCCATCTTATTTTGTGTCTTTGAAGATCTGCCTATCATACCTGATGACTATATTCAGGAAATAAACAGATATTTCCTTGGTTACACATATTAGGAAGTTCATCCTGTATACCCTAAATTCCTGAGCCTAACAATTTGCCCCTTTATTCTCATAACCAGTACCTTATGAAGAAGCAGCTGATGGGCTCTTCCATGCTGTTGCAATCATGTTCCAACTAACTCCTGGAAACAGAGTAATCAACAGTGAGTAAGATTTTAGAGATGAACACTATAGAAAATAACTATAGAAAATTTATCTCAAATAAAATTTCTGGGGAAACTTGAGCAGCTCCTTGATGGCAAGAAGTTTAAAATCTTTTGAGAAAGAGGATGAAATGAGAAGGTGATTGTGACCACTTTCAGACAGTGAGCTCCATCTGGGCGTAAGTAACTCCTTTGAGAAAAACAATCCTGATAAGCCCCACTGAGAACGCCTTCCACGACTAGATAGGTTCATGTGAGCCAACATAAACCATGACACCAAAAAATTCCAACTGGTGTAGTGTGGGGGAACTCACACTGTAATGCAAAGAACAGAAGACCATGGCTCAGCTTAGTTTCTGATTTGTCTATGATGTCATTACTGCTCATGAGTCTGTTCCAACAGGTTGTTTTTGGCATCCATTGAAAGATGTAGGAAATGATCATGGTTTCAAATCTTCTTAAAACCGGATTCTTGTAATATGAGCTCTTAAGTCATCAAAATTTTTCTTCCTGGTGATTCTATTATGATTTAAAGAAAAGTAATGTTCAAAAGATGATCCCAGTCTAATAAGATCCTTAAGCATCAAAGAAAGATGAAATTTCTGTCAAGGGGCTATATTTGTAACTAAAGAAAGACAGGATTGGCAAAGTTTCCAGATATTTGCAAAGAAATTGGAAAAATAAGATAGTGTGATTGCCATTGGTGGATTAAAAAATCAGATAAAATATTAGGGAATAGAATAGTCACAGAGTGTTAAAATATAACCCCACAGATTACTCAATAATTGCTACTACATAAATGGAGATACCTGGCAGTGATCAATTTACCAATGTCACCAAAATTAGTACAACCGAACAATTGAACAATCCACATCCTTCAACATGATGTAACTAGAAGGTCACAATATCTCCTATAAATTATTTTCCTGAAAGTGTTCAGTCTGGATTTCCTCCAGACGACCAAATCTCTGTTGAATAAGAAATGTAAGACTTAAAGGAACAAATAGCACAATGAATTAATAGGTTATCGGTAATGTGTGGGATCCTTTAGCACAAATGACCTTGTTTTTTCACAGTACCTATATCACATACTCCAAGGTAGGCTGAAAAATGGCCCATCAAGACATCCACATTCTAATGTTCAGAACTTGTGAACATTTCTTTCTATAGCAAAAGGGACTTTGCAAATGTGTGAGATAGAGTGTGACTGTGTGGATCATAAATGTAATTGCAAGTATCCTTAGTAAAAGGATCTAGAAGCAGATTTGACTATGGCAGAGTAGGAGATGTGCACACAGGAACAGAACTTACTGGAACACTGTTGGGGGCCAAGGAATACTGGTAACATTTGCACATAGAAGAGATACAGAAGAGATTCTATTAAGGACCCTTTGAAGACACTAGCCTTAATGACATCTTAATTTCATCTTCTTAAGACTCATTTGGGACTTCTGAATCCCAGAAATATAGGATGATAAATTTATATTGCTTTAAGTCGTGAAGTTTCTGGTAATTTGTTATAGCAGCCATAAGGTATAAATTGCAGACACAAACAAAAACACTAGTAACAAAGAAACAGGCAACAGTGCTCTTCTGATGTAAAAGATTAAAGTGACGTAATAACTAGACATAGTGCCCAGATGTTAAGTAGGATCCCAATTTATAAGAGGCAGGTATAAATTGCAACTGTTGAAAAATTTGAGAATTCTGGGATGAGCTAGATATTACATAACAACAGAAAACTTTCATAATAATTTTCTATATCTTGAAGCATGTGTTCTGAATGGGAGAAAATAATTGCCTGCTACGCCTCTGACAGCGGACTAATATCCAAAGTATATAAAGAACTCAAAAAACTTAACACCAAAACCACAAACAATCCACTCAATAGAGGAAGTCCAAAAAGCCCAAAACTATATGAGAAAATATTCTACATCACTAGCAATCCGAGAAATGCAAAACTTCACTGAGATTCCACCTCATTACAGTGAGAGTGGCAAAAATGAAGAATATGAACAATAACAGATGCTGGAGGGGTTGTGGGGAGAAAGGAACACTAACACACTGCAAATTTGTATAGCCATTCTAGAACGCAGTGTGGAGACTCCTCAAAAATCTAGGATTGAAACCACATTGACCCAGCTATCTCACTCCTGGGTATTTTCCCCAAAAAAGGGAGAATGGGCATACTACAGAGACATAGCTACATCAATGTTTATAGTAGCTCAATTTACAATAATTGAACTATGGCACCAACCCAGATGCCCCTCACTGGGTGAACATATTAAAAAACACACACACATAATGGAATTCTACTCTGCTATTAGAGAGAACAATATCATGGCATTTGTAGCTAAATGGATGGAAATAGAAAAAATCATGCTAAGTGAAATATTCCAAACACAGAGACTTAAGGGCCGAATGTTTTCTCTCATATGTGAAAGCTAGAGTAAATCCTAACACATGATGAAAGTTAGCTAAGTTTATTTAATAAGTTCACCAAAGTTGAAATTTCACATAAGCATGGGGAACCATAACTATGAAGGTTTGGGAAGAAGAAAGGGAGGCAGAGTGGGGAGTGAGGGATAAAAGGGATTATCAATACAGCTGGGAACACTTGACTCCCATGAGAAGCCTAACTATACACAGGCAGGCAGAGACACTCAGAAATTTCAAAAATTAATATACTTGTATATGTTCCCAATTATAGCACTGAGGTATTATAGAGGAGACATGAGATTGGGGAATGGATGAAGAGGGGGAGATCCTGTACTAGGATGAGCATTAGCTTCCTTTGTTAATATCCATGTAAGCATGAATATGTAACAATTCCCTCCCATATGTAAGACTATGTAAAACAAATAAAACAGGTGAAAAAACATGCATTCTGAGTGTTTTAGGAAAAATGTGTCATGATTTCTTTATCTTACTTCAAAATAAAAAAATTAAAAATCAATGCATATGTGAAGAGACAATTTTTAAAACAAATATAATTCCAATTACTTTAACTAGGCCTTGGTATGTGGATTCATTCCCAAATCCTTTGTTTTAGTATGTGTTTAAAACATTCTTAATAAAGAGGGAAGTATTCTACAGCAGAATATAGATAATAATTTTTAAAGTTAAACAATTAAAATGTTCACTAAATAGGACACCATCATTTTAGTAAGGACCACTTAGTTTAATAACTTAAATTCCATACATTTCAATAGCTGGTCTCCTGAACAATTTAATAGGATTTGATGTTCCAGGTCTTTTCCATCTGCTGGGGGCAGAAGCAGGAGAAAGCCTGCATCATATAGGAAATTTTCCGGGAGTCTGACCTAGAAGTGTGACCCATAACTCCATCTGTATCTTTGTTCTAACTTAGTCACCAGCCATATCTAACCACAGAAAAGTTCAGCACTTTTATCCACCCATGAGTTCAGGACAAAAGGTTCCTGTTGACATCTAATAATCCCTGCTATAAGCTCCTTCTTTTCTTTGATAGCATAGTACCGGATTTCCTCCAAGGAAATGTGCCCACTGCATTCCATTGACCACAAATCTAAACTAAAACCATCAAGAGAAGCCATTAAAATAATTTCACTGGAAAGGCTTATTTTATAAAAATATAAAATTTATTGTAGGGTTATTATTATGATGCCATTTTATATGCACATACATACACACATATGAACTAAACTATTTCTAAGAAAATGAAAATACACTTTTTAGATAGTACCATTTTTTCCCAAAATCACATAAATGTAGCCACATTTGATGAGTGACTTATAGAGTAATCAATAATTGCCTCTCTTAATGTCTCTCCATAGCCATGTATTATTCCTGGTGACTGTTTTGCCATGTAACCAGTCATTCCTTCATTCATTTTTTCAGGTATTTGTTAAGAACCTGCAGCTGAGCACTATTGTAAAGAGACCTATTAGAATAATGCCATAGTAATCTAAAATGTTGGAAGACATATGGTCAATAAAATTTAAGATCATAATATTTGATAAAATTTTAATGTGTTCTCAGATACAAATGTCACAAACTGAGAAGAGTAATGAGTTTTGATTCTAGGAATGAAGGAGTTTAAGTTTTCTAGTGGGGTGATGCCAGACAAATGTCATAAAAATGAATATGTATATTCCAGGCTAACAAAGAAGTCATTTGGGACCAAAAACAAAAACAAAAAACTTGGTATGAATTGTCTGTTAGTAATGTGCCAGTAAAATCCTTTTGTAGGATATTTTTTCTACTCATCATTTTTATAACATTTTGAGCATAGTTGACAAGTGTTTAGTATTCTTGTTTCCTTAAAAAGAAAATTAAGACACAAGGAAGTTGAGTAAGTTTTTCAAGGGCAAATAGTCACTAATTGTTAGAGACAAATATGTCTCATTCCAGAAATTTCACCTTATTTCCCACATGTAATGTTACCGCCAATGATATACAATTTTATCATGTGATTAGAGTGAGGTCTAGACATTTTTTTTAGTAAATAACAAGAAATGAAAAGTTGTAAGTTTACATCAATAGGTTTGTATTGCTTGAAATTTATTTTGCCAAAATATTTCAAAATTGCAAGCTGCTTCTTTACTTTACCAGCACTGAAATTCCAACTTTACTTTGTCTCAGGAATAGTCTAATAAACTGAAACAAAAATTGTGAAGCTATTTGGGGAGCAAGTCCATATCATTGTTTAAATAGGAAAAAAATTTGTCTACCAAACATGTTTCAATTTTAGCAGAGACAGGATATAAAAGACAAAAACTTAGCAAATTCTCTGATTTATCTGAAGCCCTGAAATATATATCTAGAAACGCACCCATGTACATCAACACACAAACACACTTGTGCACACGCAAATACACACACATGCATTTCTACTTAACCTTCCTGTGGTCTTGCTTCCAGAAATGTACTATAAGCCATAACAGGCTGAGATCAAATTTATGTCTGTGTCCAAGGATCAATAAGCACTCTAAGAATTTGTGATTTCTGATTGTTTAAAGGTTTATGAGTTGACATTTATTATATGAAAACAACTATTTAATAGTGATATTTTATATTTTAATGAATTTATGGCAACTGCTTTGCAGCTGAAATTTTGGGAATTTTGGCCTTGATATAGAACTTGACCAAAAAGGATGACATGACCAAATGAGGGTAATGAACCATAGGTAACAATTTTCAGTCATTCTCATGTACACAGAGGACCATGAGGGATTGATTTGGCTGAAATCCAGCCATTTTGCTCATGAAATCTCACTTTGATAGTTTGTCTTTTTCTGCATCATTTGTGATCCTTGTAATTCACTATTTAAATCTAACAAAAGATGAATGTGCCAAAAAAGTGGAGTAAACACAAATTATGTGCATGGGTCTTGCAAAATAGAATAGATGGATATGACTAGCATTCACATTTGTCCTCGCAGGAGGACTTTCACCCGTAAGGGCTATCGGCACAATTCCCATCCTAAGAGAGTGAACCAGGGACTCCCCAAAACCAGATATAAAATCTATAAACAGTGATTAAAGTCAATCATAGCTGTGGTAATAGAGTCACCTTTTAAGGAGATTATAATCAGGAATGGAAATTTGGTTATACAACAAACACAGTACTTGAGCCCCCTTTAAAAATAATTTAGCTTTCATGCATTTGTCAATGTGGCATAACTATAAAAGTATTTGATGAATCGATTCCTTCTGCAGAATTTTCTTTTTCTATTCAGCCATTATGCTTATAAAAATCGTGAGAACTTATTCTGTAAGAGTCGCAAAGTCGATTCTACCTTCTTTTTGCTTTTGACATTGTAGCCATAAAAATTGTCAGCCAGGGTGTTGATGTGAATAAACCTATCTTAGATATAATAGAAGCAATCATAAGTTCAAAACTAATAGAAGGAAAAGATGAACTTTTCAACTTTTCACAAAGAAAATGTTTAAACAATAAATTGAGAAAATGTAGAACCCAGAAAAACATCTACCAATTCTTGTGCACTCATGGTGGAAATGTAGATTGGTACCAAAACAACTAATAATTCGAGGTAAGTATGTCTCATATGTTTTTTAAAAACTTATATAAAGAATACAACACTTTCTTTAAAACTGTTTATTGATAGCTACTGTTGAAACACACTTTATTCTCTCATGCTCAATCTGAACTTTCAAATTTAAAACAAGGCTTTATTTTCTTTATTTATTATTGTTCTCTCCTAAATCATTCACATCAGCAAAGACGTGATCCTTTGCAAAGGCTGAGAGAATCCATTGTCATTTTCTTTCAGAATATGCTGATTTAAGTTTAAGATAAATTGTTGATGTTCCATTTTGTGAGTAACACATTTTATTTTTCTCTAAACCTAATAAGAAACTTCTGAATGTATTTTTGCATATTGTTTTCCTGAAAAGTTCATAGTTATATTTATTATATTCAGAAATAGTAATACATTATTCTAGAGCTCTGAAAAGGAAAACATCATTATTTTGCCATCTTAGCTTAAAGGAGCTATGATTTAACAAACAAAACATTTTATAATATGAAAAGCAAAGTAGTGATAATTTCACAATTAATAATTCTTATTTTTGGAGATTATTAGCCTAAAAATCAATGCAGAGACATTCACCTTTATAACTGTTTTCTAAATGAACATAAAGGGTGTTTGTTCAATAACTATAAATAGAGGTACCTCATAAGCTACAATAATCAAAACAGTATGGTGCTTAAATAAAACCAGACATGAAATCCAGTGGAACACAATAGAGGTTCCAGAAATAAGTCCAAACATACATGTAAACAAATGTTTGAGAAGGGTACAAAGAGGATACATTGGGGATATGAAAGGCTATTCAAAAAATGTTGAGAAAATTGAATTTCCAAAGATAGAT